>JAJOZX010000825.1:227500-250000 GCA_023014485.1 Bathynomus jamesi | reverse complement strand
TACGCTTCCCTAAGAACAAACCATTCAACCAAGGTATATATATATATATATATATATATATATATATATAGGGTCTCCCATAAGTCTGGAACCATAGGGTAAAATAAGTAATTCCATGTTTTTCCGTTTATGCAAGTGCCCATGATGTCTTTGAGTAAGAAAGAACGCATCCAGGTAGTTCTGCTCGTAGGAAATCGGAGTCAGAGGGAGGTCACTGAGGAATTTAACAGAGTGCATCCGGACCGCCGATCGCACACAGCTGTGTCGGCAAACTTGTAGCAAAGTTCAGGGAAACGGGATCCATGAGAGATAAACCACGCAGTAGACCTCCAAGGACACCCAACGACGATGACACAGCCGCTACCATCCTCGCTCATTTCACAAACAGTCTCCAAAAGTCTTCTTGTAATTCTCTGATTTAATTACATTAATTCTATTTTTTCAGAAATATTAAAATGGATAAAAAAGCAAAGACAAGGCAGTGTAGTATATGCCCAGTTTTTGGCGCTGCTAAAGAATTAAATAGCAATAGGGTTCCAACCTCTGAAGAAATGTTTAGACGTTATTTATGGGTAAGAGCTGACATAAAGTTCACTAATAATAACAAAGATCCTGCAGTCTCTGACGTATCAGAAAGAGTCGCTTTAGATATTGAAAATATTTGGGTAAAGAGCTCAATTCCAACAGTTTCTCACAAAAGAGTTTTGCAGCTTATTCGCTCCTACCATAATAAATATATGGTGTTGATAAAGACATACAAAGGAAGAAAAGGAAACCCAAATTATCAAAACAAATTACAGTTGTTCAGAGAAAAAGCTAAAAATTTATTTGATATTGGTAGCTGCAAATGTGAGTTTGATTCGTCACTGTGATAAAACTAAAAAGGTTCCTCGCATTGAGCAAAAATTTCTCACTGATCGAAGAGGAGACAGAAAAATGGCATTTCGGAACATAGATAAAATAACAACTGAAAAAACTTAAAAAGAATATGAAACGAAAAGAAGTGGAACTTTCTCGAATTAGCAAAAGCATTTCAACTAATGATGATGCTGTAGGCCTAGGCCTTGATTCTTCTGATTCGGAAGGTGACATTTCAGCTTGCTCAGTGAAAGAATCAAACCCGACACAAACAAGAGCTGTTGATAATGCTAGACTGTCTAACTCGCATCAACAAATGAGAGTTAATTTAGGAAATGTTGCATAAGTTTGTGATAGATACGGCATATCTGACCGGGCAGGTGCATCTTTGGCATCTGCTGCCCTGCAAGACGTTGGTCTAATAGGAAATGAGGATACTCGTAATTGACAGGAGTAAAATTAGAAGAGAAAGGACGAAAATACGGCGTAAAATGCAACAAGAAGATAATGAGGAACACTTAAAAGCTCCATATTTTGATGGAAGAAAAGCTAAAATTAAATGTCATATCAAGCAAGGCAAAAAATATTATTACAAGTCAGTCATTGAAGAACACATGACCTTAGTAAGAGAACCAGTGTTTTGCTATGTTGGTCATATTGCACCTGTCTCTGGTACTGCATATGGTATTAAAGATTCGTTAATTCAGTTATCAGAAAATGTTCAAAACATTGATGAACTGGTGGCTATTGGATGTGATGGAACTCCTGTAAACACAGGTAGGCATAATGGAATTATTAGCCTCTTAGAATTGACATTAGGTAGACCTTTGCAGTGGCTAATATGTCAATTGCACGCTAACGAACTTCAACTTCGCCACTTGTTATATCACATTGATGGGAACAAGTAGTATAGCCACAAAAGGGTAGACTGCAGGAATGTTGCAATTTATTACGTAATGTTGCAAAGGGGGCGGGGTGTTGCAAAGGGGGGTGGGGTGTTGCAAAAAAATCCCTGCAAAGGGGGGTGGGGGATGCTGCAGGTGCAACAAGGGGTCATGAAACTTGGAGGCGGCGTTATCCCCCAAGAGAAAGGAGATGTGTTCACCTGGCAGGAGCCAAGTGCATATTAAGACTTCAGCCGAGTAGGCGTTGTCTTATAGACTCCTAATCAGCCAGTTGGCTTAGAAGGCGCAAATGTCTTGAGTTCCCAGATAGCGCCATGTATTCAATAGAAGGCTGAGTTGCCAGTTCGTGCTATATATTTAATTAATTAATTCATATATTAATCGAAGACTGAGTTACCAGATACCACTTTTTAACATTATTATGGAGAGTTGCCAGATACCATTGTATACATTATTATAGACTCCTAATCAGCCAGTTGGCTTAGAAGGCGTAAATGGCTTGAGATGCCAGATACCACTTTTTAGCATTATTATGGAGAGTTGCCAGATACCATTTTAATTGTATACATTATTATAGACTCCTAATCAGCCAGTTGGCTTAGAAGGCATAAATGGCTTGAGTTGCCAGATACCACTTTTTAACATTATTATGGAGAGTTGCCAGATTGTACCATTTATTTTCTTAAAAGTTGGTTTAGAATTCCGCTAGTAGGTTTAGAAGGCGTAACATGATATAATTAACCAAAAGAATTAAGTAAAACAACATTGCATCATTCTGTTTATTATAAATATATAGAAAATAAATATATATTTGAATGATCAATAATAATAGAAATGAGGAATATGCATATAATCCGTCAATATAACAGTACAGGAGGAATATATACACACACACACAATTATGGAGATATATAGAAAATAAATATACATTTGAATGATCAATAATAATAGAAATGAGGAATATGCATATAATCAAAAAAAATATATACATACACACACAATTATGGAGATATATAGAAATAAATATACATTTGAATGGTCAATAATAATTAGGCTGACCATATTTCCTTGAGACAAAAACAGGACATTCGGATGGCAAAAAAGGGACGGGGGTTATGTAATATTCTGTATTCATGAAAAAGTAAGTACATAAACATATTGAGCTTACAATTATTCTTCAGTGACAGAACCCATACAGAACCCATAAAAAAAACGGTACTGTCCCGTTCAAAACGGTACGTATGGTCAGCCTAATAATAATAGAAATATGAACGAATGTTAAATATATAAATACATTTCACTTTTTTTTTTCAAAATACTAAACTCGCACTTAATCGAGTCTACAATTACATCATTATTGCTCTGCCTTACGCAGTATATGCGGTTTAATAATATTTCACCGCTTAAAGTATAGGGAAACCTGTATTCGATATGAAGGGCTTTCATATCGTTCAGTACTATTTTTGTTCCCACTTTACAACCGGTTGGTAAGTCATCTTTAAATACGTCTAGAATACAATCAAAAGCACGCACAAAGAGTTCATCGTTAGCTACATTATTAAACACAAGTTTATAAACACGCTTTTCCAATCGAGGGTTTATTTCTACCGACCCGAGCTTTTCAATCGTGAACTCGTCTTCACTCAACATAGCGGCAATTGAAATAATCTTCTAAATCGTTACGACAACTGCGCGTTATATAAAGAAATAGTTCTTCAGGGTGAACGGTGTAGGTGAGCTCAGCCTTGTACCAGTCAATTGCTTTGTACCAAAGTTCATGGTATTTCAAAGAGTCTAAACTTTTTAAATAAACGTCCAGCTCTAGACCATTCTCACCTTGTTCAGCCCTACACTCGGTAAACCCATCGAGCAGAGCGGTGTATGCGTATTCAAGTACTGTATCAAAATAAAGCATATCCGTAACACGCGCGTCTAATATAGGTTTCAGCTTGCGGAATCCGACGATTTCAAACATTCTGTCGAGGATGAAACGGTTTCGCGTAGGAACAAGAGCGTTATTATCAGAAGCATTCTTCCACATCAGCCGTATATCAATGCATGGCCGATCGTTATTTATACACAACGTACATACAACGGCGTATGAGGGTGCGTCACTAATCTGCTCTCTTCTTGTACCTACGTTAGCAGGTATTTTATAACGATCTTCACTCCACTTCTCAACTATCACGAAGATTCTATTCATCTCCTCGACACTTAAATAAACCCGTTTGTTTGTTTGTCTACATTCCGTTTCCAGTACATAGCTAACGGTACCGGATTTACGCCTGAACACGCGCAACGATTTCGTCACGGACACATCGTACGAGGCGTTGAGAATGCTGCTCAAAGGAAGTTCCATCGTATTCGAGGAGCGCACGTCCACTCGGTTCAAGCTCTGAGATAACTATGAGCCGTGTGAGGCACGCAGGTAGGCAGGAACGGTTCGATGGGCGGCTGACTCGATGATACGTGAATGGGCTTGTTCGAACTCGTATGATCCGCGAGTCGCACCATAATCGTGCGGCGAATTGTTGTACATATTGGGTAGGTGTTTTTCCGTACAAGAATTAATTTCGGTTTTATCACTACCAGACTACGCACCAGACAGTTTCCCTCAGGATAATTTTCACGAACTAGGCACATTTTATAATGTTTTACTAAACATCTTCACACTCCGGCGCACTATTTGAGAGGAACATATGCTCATATTTTTTCTTTCTGCCCATCAAACGATACTCGTCTCTAAAGTCTGTTAAAAACTCACGCAGGGCACTAGCCACAACCTCACTACGAACCTCATCATGATATACATTAATATAGTGATAAAAATACTTAAGATTGTCCATGATCACGAGATTCACATTTTCAGTCGTAGGGTATGAGTAATCGACATGGTGTAACATGACATAATACCGCTTGTCACCTCACCCATCCACAAGACTCATTATCCATACCTGCTGCTTCTCTTCTGCACGCGTTGTTTCTTTTACTTCACGGTATATGTGAGACTTTATAAAGTTTAGCTCTACAGTATACTTCAGCACATCGTCTGTGCAACGAAAGCCTTCAACGGTCTCACCAGAACATCCGTAGAGTATTTGTACATCTTGCAACTTCGCACAATCCAATGTGGTTTTAAAAGAGGCATAGGAGGGGGGAATAGGAAGTTTTTCGGTATCCACCACATCTTCACACTTTGCTGAACACCATTTCATAAACGTTGTACAAGCAATATTAAAGGTAGCCATTTGAATACACGTCTGATCTTTTTTTCTTCTACGCTGGCGAATACACGTCTGATCTCAAGGGCTTACTGCAGTCGACTGACCACGCAGGGAATCCCAGATAGTAGCATGACTCACGTTGCTGGTCTTACAGTGGGCGGAGCTTAGAACTTTCACCTGTGCACACACAACAGTGGGCGGAGCTTAGAACTTTCACCTGTGCACACACAAAGGAGAAAGTGAAACGCTAATTGAAACATGATTTATTTAATAAACGAGATATTCAAGTTATATATATTTACAAATACGATTTAATAAACGAGATATTCAAGTTATATATATATTTACAAATACGTGTAATAAATAAGTTAACAATAGATACATCAAAGATTATATACAAGACAAATACGTGTCATAAGTAAGTTAACAATAGGCGCATCAAAAGTTATGGTATCCAAAGGGTACGGTATCATAGGTACCAGGTAACTGGTAACGTTTCCTATAGGTGTTACGGCACACCTTCGTACCCCTAAGTTCCTTCACGCCCCCCAGCTTCTGCGCCCGAAAATTGTGGGTGCCTACAGTTAGTTGGGGAGGTCGTTCGCCTCATCATCGTCCAACACACTAGATCCTTCAACGATTCAAAGTTAACAACCCGCCGATTCGCATGGTTGAGCGTAATACCCTTTGCCTTCACGATATATTTCATATCCTCCCCCACCCTCACCCGTACCCCATAAGTTTTAGGTCCTGTTGAGACAAAAGAGTCGGCGTATGCGTTGTCCCCATACTCATCCTTGATCTCATCAGTGAGCTCGCCGAGGAACTCCCCAATAGCGGGCATGTATTCACCCTCCCTCTCTGTGAATATCACGCTATCTGTATCGGCATACAATACTCTCCGCCCAAGAGAATGCAATAGACCCCAAAGTTTTATACGGGCGTAGGCTGTTGTGAAGCTGGCCACAGGTATGTTTGTAACCCTTGAGGTATCTGTGGCCAATTCAGTGTTGTTGTACTTTATTATGTAAGTATTACCTACATTCACGATCTCCATGACCTCTTTATCGGGAGCATTGGCATAATCCCAGACATCACTATAACTTTGTGCCAAATGAATGTTCCCTTTGCCGGTATTCTGTGCAAATTTTCCCCATAGACTGTTTAGACACAACTTTGCACTAAAGCGCTTGCCAGGATTCTTTGCAATTTGGGCACGATCAAGTTGTATACCTTCGCGGTCGCGGTAACGTTGAATATAGGCAGACTTTTCATCTTCGGTATCAACTCCTCGCGGATACCCTGATGCCTCAACCTTATCCTTCAAAAATGCGTTTATATATGGTGTGAAAAGGTTGGGTAGCTTCTGAAACCTCCACACCTCATGTATCTTCAGTATTCTATATCCATGGCGTACGGCTAGGGCCAGCTCAGGACTTGTATATACGCCTCTGATCTTACGCTGGTGGGGTATATGGTTACAATCGCCGTTATTCTCTTCCGCGCACTTCACGCACAGTGGGAACATGAGCTTGTGGTCGATAACGACAGGTAAGATTGGCATCCATAAATTGCGGGGGAGTACGTCTACGAAAGAGAGCCCAAAGTAACGATCATTCAAATTTCTTGAAAATTCATTGATGGAGGGCAGGTTAGGTCCCACCAGTTTCTCAGGAGCGCCCACGGGGTACGGATTGTTCTTCATCACGTATGGGTAAAAAGAACAGAAATCGTAGTAATGGAGCTTCACACCCTCCGTAGGTGGAAAGTATAGTCTGAATGGATTTGTACGTCCTCCAAACAAGCAATCACCACATTTGAGAGGATCCAGCACCATTGAACGCTTGATCGTGTTTATTTCATCACGGTACACCTCGTCTGTCTCCATCTGTGCATCATATTCATGCTCCCACAAGACTTTGTGAGTGAACTGTGATCCTATAAGTTGATCGCGGGTGCGGGTCCATGCAAGACAGACGGCAGGAGATCTACCGTGGATAACTCCGGCGATTCCGCACTCAGGACGCCACCAGCATCCGTTAAAGGAGTACACAGTCTTCACACCAGTGACACGGTTTTCACTTAACCCATCAACCCAAAAAACACGACCATTAATCTTAATGGGTACTTCAGCCGTGTTGTGGACGTGCTTTATGTATACACCTGTCTGTTGCTGTAGGTGTATGAGCCAGTAAATAGCCTTGTGCCCGTAACTGCGGGGTGTGTTTCGGTGAATAATGGCTAAGGTGTCTTTAGGCATGAAGTTATTCTTGAACACCGGAAAACATAATGACGCGATTGTGGTTGCGACTTGCAGCGGATCGCATTTTAAACGGCCTATGTACATCCTTCTAAAGGCCTGGAAACATACTCTAAGCACGCGCACATCATTCACGCAATAACGCTCACATTCATCAGCTATATTATAAGGGTTACTTTCATTAAAACTGTTGTAGTATCGATCAAAGTCTTCACGTTCATCTACACTCATACAGTCATAGTTAAAATAATGTTTGGGTGATGGTGGGCCTACGTAGTTTAAAGTTTCGCCGGTGAGGAAAGTGTAAGGGAAGTATCCTTTGGAAACTTCAGCTGCTACCCCCATCACCTTGGGTAGCTTTGCTAATTTACAAGGTGTGAATAATAAAGTGTCTTTAAATTGTACATTGCCTCTTATTTGCATCTGTATTAATTTGTTGCCTCTTTTCAATGGATCACCTGTAAATATCTCAGAGGATTCGTGTTCAAGCAACTCCTTATAAAGGAACTGCGTGTCAAACTTTGCCCCGTTATGGGCGAGAATATACACAGTCATTTTTTTGAACTTGTCGGCTAACTTGACAATATAGGACACAAATAGTTTCACAGGACTATCGCGGACATTCGTTTTAAAAACGTTTGTCCGTTTACCGCATTTGGGGCACTCGTCACATTCGATCCCCATACACTCATCACAGATGGTCTGGCTCACAAGTAAATGTGGAATTACCTCTTTGGTTTCAGCGTTCGTATATGTTTCTATATCGTAGTATACAGTTATACAAGGGTTATTTTTAGGCTTAGCATCTTTCATATAACATACATGCTTTACTCCATCCGCCTTATACTCCTCCTGGCATGTAGGACAGTGAATTTCGTCACACTTGTGCTTAAATTTCCCCAATTATCCATTGTGTGAAACATACCACATTCACAGATTCTCATTTTCCTGCACGTGCCAATTGATTTATGGAGCTCAAACAGTTATTATTGAAAATGTGCGTCTACACACATCACAGTCTCTCTTCTCAGCTTCAACTACACGGCTTTCACATTTGGTGCTTTTACACTGCTCACATACCATGTGACATTCTTTACAATGTCTCACTATATCATCCGCAAACTCGAGGCACCCCTTACACAAATCATGATGTCTCCCATATTTTCGACTTTTGTCATAACTCGCGTAAAGCCACCTTATATTACGGATGGGGAGATACGTTGTCCCGACAATCCTAAAATAAGTAGGGGTCTTGTACGATCTCTCACACAGCTTTTAAAAACATACACAGTCCTACGACGATCATCCAACCCAAATACAACTATACGGACATTCATTTCCTGTTCTACCATTCTCAGCTCTTCAGGCCCCATATTACAGTCAAATTCAAGTTCACAGTCTACAGCTAGTTTACGGGCACGTTCCACGACCGTAGGCAGCCAAATTTTTTGAGCCGTGTATTTTGTACAGTAAACATGTTAGCCAAGACTACTGCTATAAAGCCGCAACCACGATCGACGTTTATATGCCGTCTATAAATAGCTTGAGAATTGAGGTTAAGAGTATACGGTATGGCACTATGACCCGCAACACGGAATACACGATCAATATTTACCGTGAAGTTGTCCATATTGAAGGCTATACTACTTTGGGCAGCTTGCATTATACGTCCTAATATATATTCTACATCTTCAGCCGCCAAACGTCTAAATGGCACTACTACCCAATAATCATCTACATCACCGTCATCTGACCCGAATCCGAAGGACAGACTCGTCCTGACTTCACGCTCGTCGCGGTTCTGAAGAGCAAACTCTACAATACGCTGTACAACCCGGCGTAGCCCGCGCTCAATTCCATTGCTATACATGGCTCTAGGGTCGACCCTGACTCTATACCGATTTCTAGTCAAGGCTGGGGTGGGGGCTGCGGAGCGCACCAACTCAAACGTTATATCATCCTCAACAGAACGGGGGGCAACTGTGGCGGATGAATTAGGGGATATATTAGCGGAAGGTGCTGCTGGGGGGCCTGTTGCGTAGGAGGTTGAGGGTTGGGGATCTATTATTGTAGACTTAACAGAACGGGGGGCAACTGTGGCGGATGAATAAGGGGATATATTAGCGGGAGGTGCTGCTGGGGGATTGTTGCGTAAGAGGTTGAGGGTTGGGGATCTATTACTGGTGCAACAGGCGCGTATTTCGGTCGCTTTATACCTGACGTGGGGTTCTCTTCATCATACCTCCGCTTTGGACGTGCTACCGGTATCGCTGGTGAGGGTTCGTTGGCAGGGGAGGAGATCACAACTACACTGTCGTCGGGTCATCCGTAATGTCGATGATGGGGTGCTGTACCTCATCGTCATTCACGGTTCTGTGGGAGAAGAAAACAAAATATAAGGAACAGCACTCAAAATTTGTAATATTTTGTAAATGATCCACTTAGGAGTGTGACGTGTTAGAAATGGACTCTGTAGAAAAATTCAGATTCACGAGCCCATCCACATGTATTATATCTGGACCTACAGGATGTGGTAAAACTGTGTTTATGCTTAAAATCATTAAAGAAAAGGGAGAGATGTTCTCGAAATTTGTGCATAAAGTTATATGGTGCTATTCGACGTATCAATCAGTGTTCAACGAGTACCAAGATGATATTTTGTTCCACAAAGGCGTATATGACGTTAATTCGTTAAAGGGAAATGAACATACAGTCATTGTAATTGACGATCTCATGTTGGAGATGGATAAAACGTTTGCCGAGACATTTACAGTATTCTCCCACCATCTTAACATAAGCGTGTTCTTCATCAATCAGAATCTATTTTTCAAAAATAGATACATGCGCGATGTGTCGTTAAATACGCAATATCTAGTCTTATTCGCACAACGTAGAGATGTATCACAAATTGGGGTATTAGCCAATCAAATGTTCCCGAATCAGCGTAAGGAGTTTTTGGAAGTTTATAAAGAAGCTACAAGCACGCGTTACGGATATTTGCTTTGCGACCTTCATCCGCGAAACACGTTTAGAGTGCTTCTACGAACGAATATATTTCCAAACGAGCCTGAAACGGTGTATATTCCAGAATGACAAAGAGACTAAAGAAATACCGTGAATTAATAAAAATCTATCATCGACTGCCCCGGGCAATGCAGCAGATGTTTATTAAAAATATCGACGCCGACTTTTTAAAATGCATCTGTGAAATCTGTCTTAACGTTATAAATTGCAATGTATCAATGAAACCCCTCAGAAGGCTCGCCTACGCCGTTACAAGAACATAATACGTGCACTCGCTCGTAAAAGTCAAACTGTAGCGAAGAAAAAACGAATTATTGTACAAACAGGAGGGTCATTTCTCCCCATCTTATTTTCAGTTTTGGGTCCTTTACTGACTAGATTAATATAATGAAGAAAGTGGTAGTGATTCCCCACGAGGTGTACGCTTCACTGCAAAGGAATCCAGACACGGTTCTAGATCCCCGTAAAAGCAGACTTAAAAGAATGGAAAGCGAATTGCTAGCCCTATTAAACAGTGAAAAAACACCTGATGAGAAAAGAATCTTATACCAAGAAGCTCTGCAGAAATTTCTTCACGAGTACGAAAATTATAAGAACCCTACAGAGATTCCTGTGGTTATTAGGCACAGCACGGGGGACGATGGACATGGCGACATAGGATCTGTGCCCGACGATACAGCTGACCAACCAAAAATTAAGGGATTAGCCACACAACATATCGAGCATGTATTAAAAAGCACCCTCCCACATACATTGAGGAGTAAAGGCTTAAGTCTTTATAATCTATTGAATGAGGATCCAGCCATACAATGGACCGATACAGGCGAGATCATTGTGGAAGGATCAAAGGTACAGGGATCGAATATCGTAGACATTGTCCATGATCTGGTGAGAAAGTGGGATAGGCCATCACCATCAGGATGGAAGCATATTAAAGCAAGACTACAACAAATAAATGTCCCTAAAACGTTGATAGGAAATCTGAACAGGTTAAAAGACTTGGAACATGCAACGCATGTGACACAATTGAAGACGCCGTCACCCCCGGCGGTAACACCTTTGAAGAGGAGAAAGAAGAGGTTAAACAACGGTCAACCCTACCCACGTGCCTCTAAAATACGCAAATGGCTAACGTATTAACTAAACGCTATTATGACATTTCTAACCCATCCTCTTACGGCGGCGTAGATAGACTGTACAGAAGTGTTTACGGAGTAGGGAAAAAAGATGTTGAAAGATTTTTGAGGGAGCAGGACGCTTATACGCTTCATAAGCCTGTGAGAAAAAGGTTTAAAACAGCCAAGACAACGGCTTCCTCGATTGATTCTATTTGGCAAGCAGATTTAACAGACATGCAAAGATATTCTGTGTATAACGATGGTTACCGCTACATTCTATTCATAATAGACGTATTCTCTAGATATCTGTGGCTAGTTCCTCTGAAAAATAAATCACCTGAAACAGTTGCTAAAGCCACCAAAACGCTAATGTTAAAAGAAAACAGGGTTCCTGGCTATTTTTGTACGGATATGGGGAAGGAATTTATAGGCCGTGCTTTTCAGAACATGTTGACAGAGTTTAATATCAGCTATTACACAACCAATTCTATACATAAGGCTTCTTTAGCTGAAAGAGTTCAGCGCACCATAAAGGAACGCATGCACCGTTATTTTACACAAAAAACACATACAGATTTCTAGACATTCTGGAATCATTGGCATCATCCTACAACCGCTCACACCATCGCACGATTGGGACAACACCTAACGAAGTTTTAGAAAGAGGTACGCTCCCGAGAAGAGATGGATCACCACCACCACACTCGGCGCGCTTCAAAATCAATGATTATGTAAGGCTGTCGCGTTCGGGGAATAAATTCGCAAAGGGTTTTGAGCAAGGATGGACACGCGAGATTTTTAAAGTTAGGGCTATGAGACCTAAAGGTGAGATAATGATGTATTACATTGAAGATTTGAATGGGGAAGAAATCTCAGGAGGCTTTTACCGCGAGGAATTGCAGAAAGTTGCGTTTAATTTAGGAAAAAATGTGTTTAAAATTGAGAAAATTTTAGGAAGCAAAGGTTCAGGAAAGAGAAAAATGTACCTGGTGAAATGGCTAGGGTACCCAGAAAGCTTCAACACCTATATAAAAGCTGATGCAATAATGAAGCTTAAATAGTATGCAACATGGCTCCTAACCATTTCTACGTCACACTCCCGTCCTCCTCGTCCCTGTCTGTACACCCTAACAACACACTAGCCAACTTTGTAACAGAACTCCACGGGCACATTGAATTGGGTCGTGATTCGTATGAGGTGGGGATATGCGAAATTCAGCTGGACACCATCTTTTTAAATATTGAACATAAAGAAACCGTTTTTACGATTCTTAGAGACATTGACGAGTGTGAAAAAGCTGGGGTAGCTATGGATGAAACTATACGTATCGCTCGGACTAAGGTTGCACGGTATTACAGTACAGAAGTAAGACTAGGACCGGGTCAATATGGTTCGGTCGAGGATGTTGTGAGAGACTTAAACGTAAGTTTAAGAAACTCAAACCTTACGAATGATTTAGTATACGAAATCGTAAACAAAGGAAACCCTGCACATACACTAATCCTAAAATCAAAGACTAACAGACGTATTAAAGACCGTAGAATGTTCAAAATTCTAACCAATGGCCGATATAGCGCAGCCTTCCAAAGAGACACATTTCACGAGACACAGCATGACTTGTCCAGATTAATGTATCAATTGAAGATGGAGAAATTGGCTGAAAGGTCCCCAGACATGTGCTATATTTACAGTAATATAGTGGAGCACCAGTTTGTTGGGGATACCCAGGCACGCCTGCTGCGCATTGCTCACATCCCCAACCATAGAGGAAGGAGTTTGAGTATTACATATGACAGACCCCATTATGTGAATGTCGCAACTAATTTAATAACCAATATCTCAATATATATAAGAACGATTGAGGGTGAAAACTTCCAATTCGGTAACGGGAGCTTAACAGTGAAGCTACACTTTCGACGCACCGAGTTATAATGGATAGAAAGCCTTTCACCGTCTATCGAGGGGTGAGATACCAGCGCGGTAGTGGACTTGGATCCATTTTTTCATCCATACTACGTACGGCTGTTCCTTTGCTGAAGAGGGGTGCCAGGTACATCGGAAGGAAAGCGCTACAATCAGGTCTTAACACTGCAGAAGACATATTGGCCGGGGCTAAACCCAAAGAAGCTCTAAAAGACATTTAAAGCGTACACGGGACGAAATCATCAAAGATGCAAAGAGAAAAATGCGTGGTGGCGGGAAGAAGAAGAGGGCTGCCCGGAAGAAGGGGTCGCGTGGTATTAAACGTAAAAGGATATCAAAAAATAAGTGCTGTAAGCGAATGAAACCTATGGTTGACCACTTTTTTGACTGATATAAGCTAAGGACATTGATCTCATGAATCATAGTTTGTTTACTACTTGTCGAGAGAGGAAGCACTATTTCTAACTCGCCATGGCACGCTTCATCCACCCATGTAGTTCACAATGCTGTAAATCGGAGCTGTCCCTTTTTGAGCTGCCTCCAACTCAAGTTTCTATTGAGCACAGTGATTTTATTACAATTAACCCTTTAAACACAATTAATTCCCCAAGTGCACCTATAGAATTCGTGATACCCAGCTCAGGCCCTTACTTTTTTGATCCAAGCTGTGTGCACATGTACGCTAAGCTACGTATAGCCCATTCTGATGGAACGGTCTGCGATGACAAATATGCTGTATACCCTGAAACAAACTTTCTACACTCCATATTCAACCAGTGTGACGTATATTTAAATCAGACCAACATATCGGCAGGCACGGGGTACTATCATCTACGAGCCTATCTGGAAAATGTCCTCAACTTTTCCAAAGAAGCGAAGGCTACCTTTTTAAGTGCCGAGGGATATTATCAAACTAAAGATGAAAGTAGTATAAAGGACAAATTTTAAAATTCTAAAAAGAAAATATACGAGTGTTTTGGACTGCTGCACACAGATTTCACTTTCCAGGAGAAGTTGCTTGTCAACGAGGTGGATATGAAAAGAAAGCTCACCCGCACGAGTCCTGAGATCTGCTTAAATCTGGATGCTGATCAAGAAGAGGGTGCAAAGCCCGTTGTGGTTCACATTATGGACACATACCTCCGCGTACGGCGAGTGAAATTAAGTTCACCAAAACAACTAGAAATTGAGAAAAATTTACTAAACGCTACAGTGAAATATCCTATTAACAGAGTACAAATCAAACTGTATACGGTTCCTGCAGGGTTGGCATCGAAGCAGATAGAAAACATTGCCCTGGGAAATCTTCCTAAAAGGATATTAATCGGAATGCAGGTCCAAGCTTCGGTGAATGGAAAATATGAAAAGAGTGCCTTTAAATTCGAGAATTTCGGACTTAAAAATATAACTCTATACGTTAATGGCATTGCTTTGGGTGGAACAATGGATACGGACTATTCATCAGACGCTGTGTTACCTCTTCGTGCTAGAGCCTATAGTAATCTGACCCATATTGCAGGTGATTGTGATGAGCTTGGTAATGGGGTAACGCAGGAAGAATTCATTGATCAATTTAACCTTTATCCGTTTGACATTACACCTGCCTTATCTGCTAGCGTAAATACGCATTTAAGCCCACAGCAGAGCGGAAACATCTCAGTGAGGCTGGAATTCACCAAGCCTATAGACGCGCCTATTAGTGTACTAGTATATCTCGAATCGCAAGCCCTAATAGAAGTAGATAGATTTAGGAGCTTGCGGAATGCTTGCGGAATGTACTGCGTCTCATTTATCATGCATATGTCATGTGATAAAGAATTTATAAATTTTTTAAATTTATTTGACCCGTGTCACACTCGCCGAAACGATGAAATGGTATGCAGACAGATAAAAATCCGTTTTCCAATTGTACGTACTCGTTGTATAGTATAATGTTTTTGTTCGTGTGTGTATATTTGTAACGGTATATTCTGTAATTTAAGATGGTTATTGTACTGATTTCTTTCATTTAATAAATTTATGAAAATATATTGTCTTCTTACCCCAAAAAGATCGAAAAACACTTACATTATTTCGGTGTGACATTCATTATGCTGACTGATCAGTATATCCTCCGTATTCTTGACACGAGAATCTTCAAAAGATTGTATAACACGTGTCAAATCCTCATCGGACCTTAAAGGAATAATGTTCATTCTTTTTTAATAAAAATATATACAGAGTATACAGACAGACCCCATTATGTGAAGATATCTTTGGTTCGAAACTCATTTAAGAGGTAAATCCGAATAACATTTAATACGATTGCCATAAAAAATTTCGGTTTTAGCATAATGGTGCGTATCTAAATGAAGTATTTGACGAGATACTACAACCCTCCATATATATAAAATCATGTTTCTTGTGAATAAATTATAGACACTTACATTTCTATGGTAGTCCCTTGCGTCGGATTGTAAGGAGTGTCACTGCAAATATCTTCAACGGTTTGCGTTAGAAATAATTCATCACGGTCAATCGCGTTAAAAAGATTAATTGCAGTCAATGCTGCAGTGTCACCTTCTTCATACAAATCCGGAAAAACGTACAGTTCGTAGTCCATGGTGGAGGGAATGCCCTGGCAGAGGGAATGATTATTCACTGACGCGAAAATAGCTACTGTTACTCCAAACTGAAAAATATTTCCTTTTATATGCACAATCGCCAAGCTCCGCCCCAAAAGATTAAGGCCAGATGTTCGTAGTGATTGGTTTCCAGTGTAGCTGGGTGGAGCTATGATAAGTTTGTGTACCAATCGTAACACCGCTATAACGGGTCCGGACGAGTAATGGCTTCTTTATATTTTCTCCAATAGATTTAATGCTCGTATTACCCCTTGCTCTCTTTACCATGTCAATATTTTCCCCCCACTATTCCAGGATCATTAGTCACTAATGTAATCGAGAGGATTTTATAATAAAGAAATTTTAAATATATCCATTCCTTTAATTATATTTTTAAAAAAGAAAAGAGCATTCGGTTCCCACGTTAAACTGTGGGTCTAAGGTGGAATGAAAACCTTATCCGTTGTTACAATTCGGGGAAGAGCTAGTTTTTATTATTACTAAAGAGAAAAATCGTGCATGTTTTGCGGTCATACTACCCACGGATCAAATGATCCTGTTATTTTAAATCCGGTTCAATAATCAAATGATCCTGTTATGTTGAAATGTGGAAGAGTGAGCAACGATTCCCTGACGAGATGTATTTCTTGAACTGATCCACAGAACAGATGTTCACATCTTCTGAAGGCTCCACGCGCCACAGATCTTATAGACAATGCAAGTCCTGTATATGAGCTTTAATTATCTCGATGAAATAGTGAGCAATCATTCCCTGACGAGATGTATTTCTGAATCCACGTTAAACTGTAGGTCTAAGGTCGGGTGAAAAGCTTTCCAATTCGGCGAGAAAGAGTTAATTATTATTACTACTGTAATTTGTACCACCCTATATATATATCCATTCCTTTATTTATTTTAAAAGAACGAACAAAACTCTCTCTTTCTTTCCATATATATATATATATATATATATAATATATATATATAATTATTAGTACTTTCAGGTTTGCCCACCTTATTTCTTTCGCTGATTACACTGGTCAACACTCATTTTATTGCCAATCATATTAGTGATTTTGGGGTAACTTTGTGGTGCTGATTCCGAATATGACATCGATTTTGCTAGATTGGCTCTAATTTATGAGATAATTGGTACCCCATTGAAACACGTAAAAATGCAAAAAAATTAATGTTCAGGCGGAGCCTACTTACAAATCGCATTGCAATTGTCTCAAATCATACAAAAGTAAACACATGAAATACATAATGGCATTTTATTCGGTATAATAACAGATAAACACACTAAGTTGATTCGCATAATTACAATTAATGTATAGTAAATCTCTGTTTGTACGATTCTCTTTTATGTGGGTTATCAGGACAATCACGTTGGAGGTTCCAGCAATAGTCTGCCATCATGTGTCTGTCCCATCTGCCTTGATACCTTTCCTCCATCACCTTGATATCTTGATGAAACCTCTCCCCTTGTTCCTCGCTAAAATCACCAAGATTATCCGGAAATCTGTGTAAGTGGCTATGGAGAAAGTGTACCTTTATGCTCATATTAGTACCCAACTTTTCAAAGTTTGTGAGCATGTTTTGCACCAGTTCTTCATAATTGTCTGTTTTGTGGTTACCCAAGAAGTTCTTGACAACTGAGTCATAACTGCACCAGGCAGAAGCTTCAACACCATTCATAAATTTTGTGAAATTAGAATCCTTGATAAGTGTACGGATTTGAGGGCCATCAAAGATTCCAGCTTTTAGTTTTTCCATACTTAGTCCAGGGAACGATCTACAAATGTATTTGAAGCAATCGCCATCTTTGTCCGAGGCCTTAACAAATTGTTTCATTAGTCCCAGCTTCATATGAAGTGGTGGGAGGATGAGTTTTTCCCTGTCAACCAAAGGCTCGTTAATGGTGTTCGCTGCACCTACAGTCATGTTTTCTCTTGAAGGCCATGTCACTTTTTTCCAATGATCTTGCCTTGCCCTACTATCCCATAAACAGATGAAACAAGGGTACTTCGTATATCCACTTTGCTGCCCAAGCAAGAAGTTTACCATCTTTAGATCAACACAAATAGGCATCTGGTGCTCATGATAGCAGAGTTTCTGCAGGACCATTTTGATATTTTCATATTCTTCTTTAAGTTTTGTTGAGTGAGCAATTGGAAGAGATGCATATCGGTTACCATTGTGCAATAAAACACATTTCAAGCTTCGACTGGAGCTGTCTATAAAAAGCCGCCAATCTCCTAGTCGATATTCCAGTCCCATTTGAAGAACAAGTCCAGGGATGTTATTGCAGTATACAAATTCTTCATCTTGGCTGAAGTAAGGAAGAAGTCCCGCCTCTCTTGTCCGATAACCTGTTATTTTAGCTTCTGGCTGTAGACAGTTCTTTTCTTTTAGTCTGGATGCTAAAAGTTCAGATGCTTGCTTTGACAGACTGAGGTCCCGTATCAGATCATTGAGTTCGTCTTGGGAGAACTGCTGAGGTGTTGAAATGCTTCCTTCATAGTCACTTCCACTACTACCACCTAAGTCCTGAATTTCTTCAAATTCTGACAACGGAAGGTCGGGCAGTGTGGTAAACACTGGTATGGGAACGTCTTCGCTGTGTGACACAGGTCGCCTTGCTGATTCCAAATTGCGATAATCCCACTTGAGTTTCTTGTATCGATTGAAACCTTTCACATTAACCACACAGAAATAACAATCGTCGTGGTGTTTTTTAGGGTGGTTTTTAGGCTCTCGCCACACCAGAGGCACACCGAAGTTTAAACTTTTCCTTTCTCGATTTTTCCACTGTCGTAAGCATTCTACACAGGTTTTGCAAACCTTATGGGGAGCCCATGACTTGTCTTGGTCTCCAAGCGCCACGCCAAAATACGCAAGATAAGCTTGCTTTACAAAGTCTGTGATGTTTTTTCTTTGTTTTTGCAGAGTATATTCGCCGCAAATGCAGCAGAATACATTAGGATTGTTTAAGCAGCCTCTTCGTGAAGAACTCATATTTCTCTGAAAAAAGAAAACAATAAAATTATAAGCTCATTTCATATTGACTTATGTACACTAAGTACATGTATACAAATACATTACACGGACGAGAAACACGACGAAAAACACAACAGACAACCGCTCCACTGCCAACTGTCAACTGACTACTGGTTGGGTGGCCGATGACTTATATACGGAAGGGGAATATTCTAGAATGATCGCGGAGTAAACACTAAGAATATTCGCGTGTCTCACCATCTAGAATGTTCCGGTAGTTTCCCATATGCACGCGTTATGGTTACGTTTCCTATTAATTGAGGGTATTCATTATCTCAAGAACTAGAGCCAAATCGGAAAAACTACTTTCATTTTGGAATTCAGCAACCCCAAAATACCTTAAATTCGTACGAATTTCCTTGGCAACGAAACAAAATTTTTTTTTTGTTGAGCTGTGTTATTATTTAATATAATTGTGTGTATATCTTTCAATAACACAGATGTTATCTAAGAATATGACACCATACAAATTACGCGTAAATAAAAATACAACAGCAAAAATAAGAATTGGAGTGAAGAGAGATTTTACTCGAGTAGACTGGAACAAAGGTCAAATTGCGGTCAAAAAAGGCCTCTGGGCAAACAGGTTTGATTCGATTTGACCCAGATTCTCGGAAATCCTTTCCTCGTGTGTGTGTGTGTGTGTGTGTGTGTGTGTGTATAGATTTGAGAATACGACCGTGTGTTTTGGTTTATTTTCATCTATTTTCGCAAGGTTTCTTTTCGTTTCGTTTTTCCCACTGTTATTCAATTGTGATATTTATAATAAAAATAGGAATTAAGTAATAAAGTTAATGTTTTAATTCACTTTAAGGTGAAATTCAATTTATATATATATAAGGAATGACAAAATATACGTTTGGCATTTTTTTCTGATTTTCATTCACATGATATGTACAGAGGCGTGTGTGTGCGTGTGTGTGTGTGTGTGTGTGTGTGTGTGTGTGTGCGTGCACGAGTTGTTCATTCGTTTATATATACAAACACAGATGGGGTGAGGTGTTTGGGGGGAATGGACGACCGTGTGTTTTGGTTTATTTTCATCTACCTTCGCAAGGTTTCTTTTCCTTTCGTTTTTTCCCACTGTTATTCAATTGTGATGTTTATAATAAAAATAGGAATTAAGTAATAAAGTTAATGTTTTAATTCACTTTAAGGTGAAAATCCATTTATATATATATATATATATATAAGGAATGACAAAATTAAATAGACACGGTTATTATGATTCTTTCTATATATATATATATATATATATATATATGCTGCAAACCCACAAGGAAAAAGAAAAAACGATTCCAAGACCTTTCGTGTATTCAAAGCTACACCTCGTCAGGGAGCGTGTAAAGAGCGTGTGTTTAAATTATTTATTTAATAAACAGATGAATCTTCTTAATTACAAGAATTAAAAGAAATTCTGTATTGATTAACTACCATCATATAAATATATTGTGGTATTTTGATTAATATATGGTTTAATTTAATAAATATTGCTATCTGGCAACTCAGCCTTCTATTAAATACATGGCGCTATCTGGCAACTCAGCCGGATTAGAGGACTATAAAAGAGCGAGAGGCTGATGACGGAGTCATTCAAGCTCGGCTCCCAGCCGAGCAAGGACCTCTGGTCCTTTCTCTTTCTGGCCCTTTGGGAAAACCCCTTAGAGGCCTCTTAGGTTAGGTATACGAAAATAGCTTGGGGGAGAACTCCGCCTCGAAGCCCTTGCAATCGGCAACAAAGGCCGATACTCTCTCTCTCTCTCTCTCTCCTTCAGGTGTACCCTCCACCCCCTTGGCTCCTTCTAAGCCAACTGGCTGATTCAACCAACTGGCTGATTAGGAGCCTATAAGACAACGCCTACTCGGCTGAAGTCTTAATATGCACTTGGCTCCTGCCAGGTGAACACCTCTCCTCCTTTCTCTCCTTTCTCTCCTTTCTCTTTGTGGATAACGCCGCCTCCAAGTTTCATGACCCCTTCTTGCACCTGCAGCATCCACCACCCCCCTTTGCAGGGAATTTTGTGCAAAACCCCACCCCCCTTTGCAACACCCCACCCCTTTGCAACATGTCGCATAACATCCCCACCCCATTTGCAACATGTTGCATAACACCCCACCCCGGTTTGCAACATGTTGCGCAACACCCCGCCCCTTTTGCAACATTGCAACATTACGTAATAAATTGCAACATTCCTGCACTCTACCCTTTTGCGGCTATACTACTGGAACACAACAGGACGTGATACCTTCTCTGGGACAACTGGCAAAGCACTGAAAAATTGTGAACAACTTCCAGTTGCAGGGTTTCATAAAATTGAAGCTGATATGCCATACATAGCAAATGAAGACTTAAGTACGGACCAGAAGTATTTGCTTGAAATCTGTAAAGCTGTGTGCTCAGGTAAATGCTCTCAGGATTTGTCTACAAAAAATCCAGGAACTTTATTTCATGCAAGGTGGATAACTACAGCAAATCGAATTCTACTCTTATACATTGCTAAAGATAAACCATCAGAGAACCTTCGTGCATTAGCAACATTTGAAATGAAAGTTTATGCTCCACTGTGGTTTACCATTAAGTCAAAATCTTCATGCACAGAAGGGAGAAGACATGTCTGGGAAACCATTTCAAGATCAAGATACCTTCCACTTGAGCTGAGAAACGTTGTGGATTCTTCAATACAACGCAACGCTTATTTTGCTCACCCAGAGAACCTATTGCTCTCCATGATCACCGATGATCAGGAGCACATCAGAGAGCTGGCAATTCGAAATGTTTGATATATCTTCTTGTGAATGCTATGATAAGGGAATTGATAGGAAATCTTGCAGGTGTAAGGAAAAAATACCAATGGCAGAATGGGAGTCTTGTGTGGGTCAAAAACAAAGAAAAAATCAGTTAGGACCAATTGATCGCATAGCTAGTTCAACAAAGAAGAGATCTTTAGCAAGAGCCCAAGAAGCACAAAACCGTCAACTAAAAGCACAAGAAGAAATGACTGGAGCCACCAATGTTTTACCATCGGAATTTATAGAAAATACCAAAGAAGACATGGATGTACATTCAGAGAGTCAGGATGCAGATTATGAGGCCGATTTAGAATTGACTGAAAATATACAGAACAGGCACTCCCATAAAAACCTAACATTAACAGCAGATCGTTATCGTGTAAGTTGTAGAGCTGCAGCTGCAATAGTCAATGCAGCTTTAAAAGATATGGGGATCCTTAACCACACCAACATGCTTACCAGAAAGAAATTAGAAAGAGAAAGAAATCACATGGGTGAAACAAATACTTTTAGGTCTAAATCCGAAAATCTGAAGATGGAGTGCCTTGGATTTGATGGAAGGAAAGATAACACATTAGCTAAAAGTGGAAAGATAAAAGAAGAACACGATGTTATTGTGAAAGAACCTGGAAGCATCTATGTAGACCATGTCACACCAGATAATGGAACTGCTCGCTGCATAGCAGAAGAGTTGATAACTATTATTACAGACTCTCGAACAGCACAGATACTAT
>JAJOZX010000825.1:217500-222500 GCA_023014485.1 Bathynomus jamesi | reverse complement strand
TTGAATGATTTGATGACATCATCCTGCGGGTTCTTCCTAAGTTTCACGTATGTGGCGGGGTCCTGAAGCAGCTCATTCATCTTTCCAATGTAATCCACTTTGTCCATAATGACTAAGGTGTTAGCCTTGTCTGCTTTAGTAATATGGAGCTCACTATCTTTTTTTAATTGTGAAAGGCTATTGCGGAAACGTTTAGGAAAGTTATATTCGTAAGAAATATTCGCAGCACCATAGACAAGGCCTTTAACTATGTTGACCAAAAACTGAGGAAGGTTACACTGTTTTTCAAAACAAGCAAGACTATGACAAATTTGTAAAGCAGTAGGTTTTTTAACAATATAAAAGGACATACCAAATCCAAGGGCACTTTTTGCAACGTCACTAATGTTTTTCGAAGAAAGGTTCAAAACACACTTTGAGCTTGCTTTTTTACTCCACTGACTATTTCGAATGAGACTTTTAATTTTGCGATCCAAAATGTTTCGAAGTGAAGAAGTTCTCCGACGCAACTCGTTGTAAATTTCATCAAACAAAGGTTGGATCCACGGTTGATAATGGCGAGCATTATCAACAAGTTTTTGGGATGGCCATGGGCAACCCTTTGTCGCCCCTTCTCTCCAATATTTATATGGAGTTTTTTGAAATTACTTACATTCCGAGAATCCTGGGGGTTGGCATCCCTTGGTTGCGGTACGTCGACGTATTTTGTGTATCTGGCCCATGAATCGTGACCTGGATGACTTGCTCCTTCAGTTAAATGACCAATTCCCCTCCATTAAATTTACTTTAGAAGTGGAACAAGACAACTCAATCCCGTTTTTGGATGTGCGTGTTCATAGGGATAGCTCGGGTTTTAAGTTTAGTATCTATCGGAAAAAAAAAAACAATTTGTCCTACGTACACTTTTACTCTGGACATGACACCCCTATTAAAAAGGCCATATTTTCCTCAATGTTTCTCCGCGCTCTTAGGATCGCCAGTCCGGAATACATCGATGTCGAATTGGAAAATATCAACGGTATTGGAAGTGAGTTGTGTTACCCATCTGCGTTCATGGAATCGTGTCTTAATAAGGCTAAACGAACCTTCTATCGTGTGAATAATAACACTCGCACCTTGTCAAAGAATATTTTAGTACTTCCATTTTTCCCGGGCTTCTTAGGCATTGCTAATGTACTTAAACTTTTGGATATCAGTGTAGTTTTTTCATATAACAATATTGTGAAAAACATCATAGTAAAAAATAGCCCTACCAATAATTTAGGCATTATCTATAAAATTGGGTGTAAGCAATGTGATTCCTTTTACATAGGTCAGACGGGAAAGGATTTGCAAACGCGTGTAAAACAGCATCAATATTCCGTTAGAACGGGACCGTTGTCCAGTGCCCTTTTTGTCTATTTGTCAGAGTTATCCCATTGTATTGATTGGAATAATGCTTCAGTTTTGTTTCACTCTAGCAACATTGTTAATAGAAATATTCTTGAGTCGGCTATAATTCATCTTACAAATAACCTTAACATGAGTAAAGGTCTGTTTCAACTCGATCCCGTTGCTCTGAATTCCTTCAGAATGGATTTAAACAAAAAGGGCAGGTTGTTAAATCTTTGGTAAAAATTTGTTTTTGTCTTTGTTTCCTTATAAATCTCTAGGTTTCTCTTACAATTTTATTTTTCAATTTTTTGCTGTATGCTTGTATGTGTATGTATGTGTATGTGAGTATGTGCGTGGTCATTGCAGTTAAATGTGTGTGTATGTATATGTGTGTATATGTATGTGTATGTATGTATGTGTGTATATGTATATGTATGTATGTATGTATGTGTATATATATGTGTATATATATATATATATATATATGTATATATGTGTATGTACCTTACCTTACCTTACAACCTTACAAAGGTTCTGCGCGATGATTTCTCATTTCGCGAAGGTCAAGCTTGTATGGGTATATATATATATATATATATATATATATATATATATATATATATATATATGTGTGTGTGTGTGTGTGTTTCTATATATGTATGTATATGTATATATTTGGTTATGCGGGTATACATGTGTAGTTTGTATTATTTGTAATTTTTTCAATTTATATTTATTTTTATTTCTTTATTCTTTTGCGACCTACCGTTTTTTCAGACAATAATTATAAAAACAAATTTTTGGTAATTTTTTCCCTTAAGCATATATATATATATTCTGTATATATTGCGTTTATATTTCGTATATATACCGTATATATGTTGTATATATTTTTATGGTTCTTTATATATCATCTAGGCATCATTTTGTTTTCCAATTTATATTTACTTGTACTTTTTTATTCGTTTGTGACCATAATATGCATGATTCAGACAATAACTAAAAAACCTTTGGTAATTTTTCCCTTATAAATTGGTGTGCCTCTCTTAAAATTTATTTTTCATTTTATTATTATTTTTTTTTTTTATTTTTTTTTTTTTTGACATATATATCAATTTGGCATCATCTATTAAATTGATTGTAAACTTCCCTTTTGAGCTTGAATTTGTAGACTCCACTTACAATTTTTGGTTTTTTATCTGTTGGTTTATTTCTTTATGGTTATTTTATTTAGGCTGTGACATATATATCACTAAGGCATTATTTTGTAATTTTTTTTTCTTCCAATATTTATATTTATATTTATTTTTATTTCTTTATTCTTTTGTGACCTGTTCCATAAACAAGCCATTTGAATTTATATTGAAGGTCGGCCAAAGTGCTAAAAGTGTCATTTTCCCATACAAATGTGTTTTTTCCTCCCACAATTTTTCTTTACTTACTATATATATGTATATGTGTATGTGTGTATGTGTATATATATATATATAGGGTGAACCAAATGTAGGTGGACAGTAAATGATAACGTTTATTTTGAGAATACATATTTAATTTTTTTGTATACTATAATACAAAATAAAATTTAAATAAATTTAGTTATAATATTTAATATAATAAAACACAAACACCATAGTTATAATGAACACCATAGTTATAATATAATATAACAAACCGTATTCAACCTACTGTCCACCTACTTTTGGTTCACCGTGTATATATATTAGTGATGTAGCGGATGTCATTTTTTTCACATCCGCGGATGCGGATGCGGATGAGGATGTTTGATTTCAACATCCGCTGATGCGGATGCGGATGTCTACATTTTCGTTATTTTTTAGGATATATTCGAGATTTGTTGTGTTTAACGTATATAATAAGTTATTATATAGAGAGAGCTGTAGCTATAATGTAGTATAATTGATTAATTGTACAATAATTGCTGTACTTTTCTCTGAACATATAAAATAATATCAAGCATCTAACTAATATAGAAATCAATTAGTGAGTTCGTCTGCAAATAAATTCGTTATATTTTTGAGTTTCAGCCACAATTAGAAACCATAATTGTGTTACCAGGATGCGGGACGTGAACCCAACTCAAATGCACCCCACCGACCTCTTTCCCCAAGCTCCACCCTTATAGAAAGAGATCTTTAATTAGCTTGATAACTATTTATATTAAGTTTAAAGTTTTATTAGGCATATTTATAAATGAGTAATTAAAATAAAGTAAACTAAGATGTTCATCGTTTAATGTTCAAACTTAATTATAGGAAGGTTATGCTTAAGGAACATTAATTTTTCTGCCTTTTCTGCTGCCAGTCTGTTTCTCTTTTCATCATATATTAATCCAGCACTGCTAAATAATCTCCCGTTGGTACGTTTGTTGGAGGACAGGCTAAATGTTTCCTTGCAAGTTTACTCAAGTATGGATAGATATTCTGCGTATTTTTCCACCAACTAATAGGATTGTCACATGCAGCCAGGCGTTTTTCTTGGTGATAGCTCTCGATCATTTTTACTACATCTTTTGACATCGCGTAGGTCTCGTCATTGCTGCTTGACTCAAGAAACTGAGAGACAGATTCTGTGATAGATTTGCTTGTTGATGGTGTTGGTTCTGTCACTGAAACTTTTATTCTTTTGGTGGGTGGCGAAGCGACAGATTCAAGAGATTGAAGCTCTTCAACTGCTTTGCCAAGTGATGATTTAACTCGTTCTAATGTACTAGGTGAAAATAACTTAGCTTTGTAACGTGGATCTAAGTAGGTTGCAAGAGAGTAACTTCATACAAGAACAGCCTCTCGTCTTGTCGCTTGCATCACTTTTGCGCACAATGAACTAGTTCTATTAATATAGTAGAATTTGATAATTTCCGCTTATTAATGACATTTTATCTCAACGGTCCACATCCGCACGACATCCGCAGTCCAAAGTGCGGATGCGGACGCGGATGCGGATGCGAGAAAATGTGCGGATGTTCCGCGGATGCGGATGCGGATGTGACCTACATCACTAATATATATATATATATATATATATGTATATATATATATATTTGTGGTTTTTTATTTGTCGGTTTATTTCTTTATGGTTATTTAGGCTGACATATATATCACTAAGGCACTATTTTCTAATTAATTTTTTCTCAATTTATATTTATATTTATTTTTATTTCTTTATTCTTTTGTGACCTGTTTCATAAACAAGCCATTTGAATTTATATTGAATGTCGGCCGAAGTGCTAAAACTGTCAATTTCCCATACAAATGTTGTTTGCTCCTCCCACAATTTTTTCTATGCTTACTATATATATGTATATATATATGTATATGTGTATATGTATATATATATATATATATATATATATATATATATGTATATATATATGAATATGTATGTATGTATGTTTATTTTTGTAACCTATATATTGCCTTGATCTGTCCTTTCACTCCAGTGTTCCTGAGGATGTCATTAGACGAAAGCGCTTGATCACCCCTTTGTGTTTCTTTTCCCTTCGTGGTTTTATTCATCATAAATATTTTTCACGTGTCACTTTCGTGAAATAATTTTTCATAATATATATATATATATATATTTATATATATATATATATATAATATATA
>JAJOZX010000825.1:0-215000 GCA_023014485.1 Bathynomus jamesi | reverse complement strand
CGTGCTACTAATTACTTCTACCGGCAAACTATTCCAGCTATTTACTATTCTATGCGTAAAAAAGTTTTTCGCAACTGCTGTCTCGAACCTTCTACTTCTCAACTTACACCCGTTATTTCTAGTCCTATTATATTGAGATATTTCGAAAAAGCTATCTCTATCTACGTTATCAAACCCATTCATAATATATGTATATATATATATATATGTGTGTATATATATGTATATATATATATATATATATATATATATATATAGTATGTATATATATATATATATGTATATATGTATATATATATATATATATGGTATAAATATATAGTATATGTAAAATATATATATGTATATATATTATATATATATATATATACAGGGGTCCCAGAATTAACTATTTCAATGAAATCGGACAAATTTTTTAAAAACACTTTTATTTCTGTTTATCATGTTTAATATGTGTTAAAAATGGATAAATTTCTAAATTTTTTTCATAATTTTATTTTCATAATTTTTTCATTATCTGGTCCAATGAAAGACCGTCTGAAGTCATAGAATGGCAGAGAGACTCTCCAAAAGTTAACATGTGGCTTGGAATGACCAAATCCAAAATTTATGGCTCATTCTTCTTTGCGGGAGCAACTGTAACAGGTACCGTCTACCTTGATATGCTTCAGCAGTTTCTCGAACCACAGCTTCTTGATGATGGCATTCTTGATAATGTTGTGTTTCAACAAGATGGAGCACCATGTCATTATGCTCTAATTGTTCGAGAATACCTCAACAGACTCCTTCCGAATCGGTGGATTGGACGTGGAGGACCTCGACCTTCGCTTCCGCGTTCTCCAGATTTGACACCCCTGGATTTCTTTGCATGGGGTTTCATAAAAACAAAGGTTTATCGCCAAAAGATCAATGCTTCTTGTTGAAACACAACATTATCAAGAATGCCATCATTAAGAAGCTGTGGTTCGAGAAACTGCTGAAGCATATCAAGGGAGACGGTACCTGTTACAGTTGCTTCCGCAAAGAAGAATGGGCCATAAATTTTGGATTTGGTCATGCCAAGCCACACGTTAACTTTTGGAGAGTCTCTTTGCCATTTTATGACTTCAGACGGTCTTTCATTGGACCGGATAATGAAAAAATTATGAAAATAAAATTATGAAAAAAATTTAGAAATTTATACATTTTTAACACATATTAAACATGATAAACATAAATAAAAGTGTGTGTTTAAAAAATTTGTCCGATTTCATTGAAATAGATAGTTAATTCTGGGACACCCTGTATATATGTATATATATGTTATATATATATGTATATATATTTTATATATATATATATATACATTTTTTTATATATATATATTTTATATATATATATATATATATTATTATATATATATATATATATATATATATATATATATATCTATATATATATATATATATATATATATTATATATTATATATATACATATAATTTCAAGTTAGCAAACGTAACACCTATCTTTAAGAAAGTCGATAAAGGTGCTGCGAGAAATTATAGGCCAATCAGTTTAACGTCTGTTGTAGGTAAGCTACTGGAATCAATAATTAGGGATCGTATAGTCGAACACTTAGAATTGCATAACTTAGTTAAAAATACGCAGCACGGTTTTACGCGAAACAAATCTTGCTTAACTAATCTTTTAGAGTTTTTTGAAAGCGTTGTTGACGTTTACGATAGTCATCGGGCGGTTGTTCGTCTGAAACATTATAACCTTACATTATTAATATATATATATTATATATATATATATTTATATATATATATATATATATATATATATATACATATATTACTATATATATATCAGGGCCGTAGCCAGAAATTTTTTTCGGAGGGTTATATGAACATATATATACCTAGGACGTCCTACGTGTATATATATATATATATATATATATATATACACACACTGTATATTCAACAAAGATATGAAATTGTTTACATTACCTTACAAGACGATATTTAATTTTCTCTTCCTTTTTGACATTTCTTGAAGAACATCCTCCGGTTGTATTTCTAATTGGCGTTGAATGCTCATTATTGCCAAACCATTCAGTCTCTCTTCAGAGGAAGAATTGCTTATGTAGGTTTTAAGTCTTCTTAGCGTTGATAAAGATCTTTCTGCAGTGGTCGTAGTTATTGGCAGAGTGGCACCTATTTTAAAAAATGCATGAATTGTAGGGAATATTTCTTCATTGCATTCATTTAAAGATAATGAAATCGATGGGCTTTTCATTTTGGTCTCTCCAAGTTCGTTTCCACATCAGTTCTCCCTCGAACTTTACTGGAACGCTTGCATCGTCAGGCCACAGAAGGGACAAAGTTTCGCAGCAGCTTTTCACTTCCTCATCCGTCAGAGAGATGGATCTCTACGGCAACAACGAATGCAGTTTTTGTAATACAGTTTTATAGTTGAGAAATCTATCATTTAGTTCATTTAATAAAAAGTCTAGGAAAGGCACATACGCACAACGTCTGTAATACTCTTCAACATTCTGTGTAACAAAGTGATCACCTTTCCGTCCGACCGAAGGTGGCATTTGAATTGTTGTACCCAAACTTTTACCCAAGTTTTCGGCTTCACAGAAAACTGCTTTAAATTTCGAATCGGCAGAGTCTCTCAGGGCTTGTATTTCATCTTTTAAAACTTCGGCATGGTTCAGGCAAGAAGCAAGATCACATTGTTTAGACTGTAGGAATGTGCAAAGGCCATGCAGTAGTGCAAACACCTGACTAACAATAACTAAGCATATCAAAAATTTGCTGCTCTCAATAGCAGTTAACAATGTGAAAGCCTTCATTGTAGACTCTTTGTCCGTAAAATCCTGAATTCTGTTTAAAGCTTGAGAAATTGGTGCACAAAGTTCCTTCAGTAACAGAATTGAATCTAAATGTTCAACCCCACCGAGTCTCACAAAATTTCAGAAGACGGGTTCTTTTGGCACCAGGATACATTTCCTTGATGCAACTTTTCAGCACATGACTTCGCTTAGGAGAATGTCTAAAGAAAGCTATTATATTTCGCATTACCGTTAAACTAGCCCTTATTATTGGCACTGAACAAGCATGGGAAAGGGCCAGATTTAGGGTATGGCTAGAGCAATGAACGTAAAGAGCCTGAGGATGCGTTTGTTGTATAATAGCTGCACATCCTTTCAATTGACCACTCATTGACTTAGCCCCATCATATCCTTGCCCTCTCATGTAGTTTACATCCAACCCCAACTCTCTCAGTTCTTTTAATAATGTTTCAGCAAATGCCCTACCAGAACAGTCATGAATAGGAACAAATTTCAGAAAATCTTCTCGCAGCACATAGTTCTCTTCACTTTTTAACACGTACCTATCACAAAGAGTATATTGTTCCACTCCACAGATGTCTGAGGTCTCATCCGCAGAACACTAAAATATTTTGAATGTTTGATCTGATTCACGATACGAGACAGCATTAGATTACCACAAATATTAATCACTTCATTCTGAATTTGAGGGCTTGTGTAGGTTGCATTTCGACCACATTCGGTGAAAGCTTCTTTAGATTCTCATCTCCACCACCAATCCTAAACCGCAGTAAAGCGTGGAAATTTCCATCATTTTGTTGATTTTCCTCCAAAATCCCAGCATCGCTATCACCCCGCAATGCAATTTCTTGTCGGCCACACAAAATAATGGTTTCAATAATTGGCATGAGTTTTTTTCTGTTTTCTAAGGTTTTTTGTCTTTTTTATTTTCAAACACTGACAAAAAATTTTGTGCTTTAACACAGCTGTCTTTGTGATAATTGCTAGTTTCGTGCTTCCGGAAATCCTCTTTTGCATCTTTCCAACGCATATACGGAGCATTAACTAGTGCATTCAGTCTTATGTGATTTCCTTTACCAACTTCTACATTTTTTGCAAAGACAAAACAGTACTTGCAGAATGCACCTTCACTTGCTCGAGAATATGCAAGCCAAGCCACTTAAATTCAGTCAGCCACTTCCTTTGAAATTTTAAGTTTCTTTTACCCCGCGGAAAACTATATAATTCTCCGGGTACCCAAAGATTTTTAAGAATATTATATTTTTCCTCGTCTGTATATGATTTTTCGAGGAACATGCCAATATCCAAAGACATTTGTGACTCGCACACCGAGGAAACAACATTTTCATTTTTTTCACTTCTATTTGAAGTTTCACCACTGTCAGAAGGACAGATTAAATCACTGTTTGTTTTCTTTTTTGTTTTAGGCTCAAAATAATTTAAAACACTTGCTTGCCTCTTGTTGGCCATATTGTAAATAGGTCACAGACTCACAGTACCCACAACACGTGAAAAACAAAGGAAGTAAACAGTATGACTGACCGTATATTAGGAATTGACATCATGAGTGACGACTGCACATTAGGGTGGCCCACTTTTCAGTTTTTTTGAAAAGTATAGGTGATCGTGGTTTTTCCCATTATTTGGCACTATACTAGCACATTGGTACCATTTTTACAAAAATTGATCAATATTTAGGGGTCTCGCATCGACCTTGAAATTACTAGTTTTTTTTTAAAAATGCGTACTTTTTAACTTTTTACTGAATCAAGATAAATCATTAAGTAGGGATGTTTTCTGAATCCTCTTAATGAGAGAAGTCGCTTGGTGTGCCTGCCAATGTCATACGACTAACGGTTTAAAGGTTGTGCCTGTATACAGGTAATACCAATGTGCTAGTATAGTGCCAAATAATGAGAAAAACCACGATCACCTATACTTTTCAAAAAAATGAGTCACCATACCCGGGCGGAATGTATAATGTATATAGGTAATTAGAAAATGCACTATGCCTGTGCCAGGTACCTAACCTATTTCTTTTTTTGCAGATCATAACATTTTGAAATTTTGTCTGAGTTCCTCATCCTTTGTCATGGACAAATCGATGGCAACCATAACTGGAAGAACTCTTGAAGCTACAAATAGAGAGTCATCAAAAGGAAAGGCGAAAATAACATCGCTACCTTCTCTAAGATCGGCCTCGGAAATTTTTTTAGTTGGCCAACCGTCGTCCTCCATCAGTGGTAGCAAATTGCCAACAACACGGCAGGTTTTGCAATACTTCTTCAGTATTATCCAGTACACTGCTAACAGGAAAGACGCATTCAAAGAAATCGTAAACAACGTCTTAAAGTTTTGGAACATGGCCCGCATTAAAACAATCACAAAGCTCAACTGCGAACGGAAGCTAGAGGCATTGTGGAAAGAGTGGCACTTACTCCAAAAGAGCAGAAAACGAGAAACTGACGCCGGAGGAAAACGGCAGAAGTTTTCGGACAGTGTGGACAAGCTGTTGGATATCGGAGCATCTGACGCTGTCGAAGATATAAAGAAGAATCGACTGCTGTCCGACAAGGACAAGAAAGAAAACATTGACTTCTACCTCGATCAACGTGGTCCTCGGGTGGCAACGATGAGCGGGAACGATAAAGTTTTCGCTGTAAAAAGAAAGCTACAGGAAGGAAGAAAACGTCCTCGCCAGGAGCCGCAAACCTCAAAGTGTGCATACGAAACCGGAGATGAGGCCATGGAGAATGATGATCTGGCGGAGAGTACGTGGCTAATAGAACTCCGGGACGCGGCGGTCAGCTTCCTGAGCACAGCTTCTGGTTTCGTCAGAGACGATTACCGGGAAGTGGCAGAGATCACGCTCCTGGTACTCGGGACACAACCACGCCGTGGCATTCACCTCATGCGCCCAGGAGCCTACCACCACGCAAGATGGATGGCTAAAGTTAGTATTTTTAAACAAAAATAATCTAGAGATAAGTTTAAATGTTATTCAAAGATAAACATTTCATTATAACGCAAACAAAGTAATTGGTAACAATAAACCTGTCTTACATACAATGGTGCCTATTCTGTCTCAGGTCATCTACTACACAAAACTGCTGATGTTCAGTAGGCAGCTGGAGCTCGACGCCGAGCTGGTCGACAAACTGCACAGGATCGTGGTGTTCATCGCTCTTCTGTACGTACCAGCTTGGTTGGCGACCCCTGTAGCAGCTAATGCGCCGTTGAATGACCTGGTACTATACCAGCGTTTTCTGAGGTATAGGGCAGTGGACCGCGAGGTGGCAGAAGCGTCACTGGCAGTGATGAGGCGGCACTTCTGGTATCTGAGGCCTCAGACCGTCATCTTCGCTCTATGCAGCAACAAGGTGGATGGCACTGTGAAGCAACAGATGGCAGAGAAGCTGTCCCACCTCCCTGTACCCAAAGACTTCACATACGAGAACGTCTCAGTCGACGAGATGACGCTACTCCCCGACCTGATCGACGAGTCCTCCTGGTTCTTATTTGCAGGTCTGAAGATGTATGGGTCTTCGTGGCTCACCCTGCCAACTGATAAGTGGGACGAGAACGAGGACTTTTGTCGTCTGAAGGATGTGATCTCTAATCTCCATGTCACCAATGACGTCGCTGAAAGAGGAGTCCAACTGATACAAGACTATGCGAACACGGTCACAAAGGACGAGGCACAGCTGCAGGATCTTCTGCAAGTGGTGGAAAAGAACAGGAAAGAGCTCGGCGACTTCAAGAAGTCATCACTCGCCACGATGACATAGCACAGAGGGACAACGTTGCAGCCAGTGACGTGTGATAGTGGTCAATACAATGCAAAAGTGATTCTTTAATTTATTGTTTGTTTCTTCCTTATTTGTCTGCTATTTGCTGATTTTTTTGAAAAGTATAGGTGATCGTGGTTTTTCCCATTATTTGGCACTATACTAGCACATTGGTATTACCTGTATACAGGCACAACTTTTAAATCGTTAGTCGTATGACATTGGAAGGCACACCAAACGACTTCTCTCATCAAGAGGATTCAGAAAACATCCCTACTTAATGATTTATCTTGATTCAATAAAAAGTTAAAAAGTACGCATTTTTTAAAAAAAACTCGTAATTTCAAGGTCGATGCGAGACCCCTAAATATTGATCAATTTTTGTAAAAATGGTACCAATGTGCTAGTATAGTGCCAAATAATGGGAAAAACTACGATAACCTATACTTTTAAAAAAAAATTGAAAAGTGGGCCACCCTACTGCACATGGCCAATGGGCACATTAATAGAAAATGACGTCATTCGTGGCGTAGGCAAGAGGACCAATTAAGAGCAAGCAAACTTAAGAGTCGGAAGCGTAAGTCCATTAATCGACATGAGCTCCTTATAGAGTTCGGTGAGTCGGAAATGTAAATCAATTCCAGAAAATAAAAGCTCCATGAAAGGGGAGTAAGCAGAGAGAAGTATTTTGTCTGAATATATTTCTAAGTTTGGGAAGAATTTCGGGGGGATATATCCCCCTATCTCCCCCCTGGCTACGACCATGATATATATAGATAGATAGATAAAAAAGACAGGAAAATGGTAAATAGAATAAATAACAAAATCATAGGCCTTTATGGTTTCTTATGCGTCAAGTGCATGGAAAATAATAGAAAATTAGTACAGAGAGGAACACAAAATGTTGAAATAGAAGAATCAAGTACAGTAGTTTTACCGACAGAAAAACAGGAAACAGAAACCGCCTGCACAACAGAGAAGGAAAAAGAAAACACACTACAGGGAGGGGCGAAAGCAGTCTCAGATAAAGAAGTACCCACGGCAGAAGAGGGAGATACGAAATACACGCCGAAGAAAAAAACCACTGAGTTGGGAAGAAGTGATGGCGGAGCAGAAGAAGGAAATCGAATCACATAAGACTCGGAGGGAATTTAAACGACGGGCCATATGAGAATATTATAAAATAGGTGCGTGCAAATGTGGCTCAAACTGCATATACAATCACCCTACAAAATGCTTCTATATGATGACGAATGGGAGGTGCAAGTACGGACCAAACTGCAACTTTTTTCACCCTCGTATGTGCAGACAGTCAATTACTGAGAAAAAAGCCTGAACATTGAGTGCCCACATTTTCACATAAAGGGTACGCAAAGAAGGGAACGGGAAAGAACAGATCATATTCGACATAGAAGTAATAACAAGAGTAATGAAATATATTTTTTAGAAGAAATGAGGATAATAAAAGCTCAGCTTGGCCTTCTAACAAGGAGAGACAGAACGCCGCAAACATATGCACCACAACATTACGCACACACCTTCCTATTCAACACCACCCACCAATAATACAACAACCACAGTGGTATCACGGGCCGCAACCCCAATACTCCCAAATGCAGCGGTCCAACCAATAACTCCAAACAGGAAATGACATCCACCAGGAAACGACCATCATTTAGGTAAATCGAACACGAAGATTAGAAACCCGGTAAATGTATTATACACAAATATACAAGGCCTCTATACGGACCATGCATACTGCAAATTACAATACTTGCAAAATTTAGCTACGGAAACCAGCAGAGATATCATATGCCTAACGGAAACACACTTACATAAATGTGAAAAATGCTGTGAAAACTGCATCGAGAATACTGAAATAGCATTGCTGGACTACAACATATACAGAGCAGATAGAGTGGCTACACGAGCGGGAGGGTGTTGTATCTACGTGAAAAACACATACACATGTGAAGTGAGGGTAAAGAAATCAAACAGCACAGTTGAAGTTATTATATTAGAAGTAAAAGAACTGAACCTAACCATTATGAACATCTACAGACCAAAAAACACCACAAAAAGTTAATTCCAATTTGCTGCAGATGAAATAGAAAACATTAAAATTACTTGAAACTCCAGCAACAAATATTCTAATTTTCGGAGATTTTAATTTCCCATTCATATCGTAGAAGAAAAATGACGAAGTTATATATGTTGAGAAGTTTCATGGCAACATTACTAAAGATGATAGAACCCAAGCAACAATGCTATTAGATATTATGGAATATTACGCCCTTACCCAGGAAATAGGTGAAGCCACGAGAAAGGAGAACGTTTTGGATTTAATCTGGATAAATAACAACGAGACAATAATAAATAAAAAAGTAACGCACACAAAGTTCTCCGACCATAACCTCATCGATATACAGTACAATTGAAGTTAGCACCCAAGGGTCCGAAAACGCATCCTAGAGAGCCAGAACTTTTTAGCTGCTAATGTTTTATCCGAGGTTTATATTTAGTTGTCTTTTGTCTCACACATGCAGCACTCATATTTATGCCAAGGCGATTCCTAGTGGTGGATTTGACGAAGAATAAAATTCTCTACTCTTTCTATTGATTGTTGTTCTCTGGTTCCACCCAAAATTGACGACTCCAATTCCTTTTCTTGTAACTTCAGATTAAGATCAATAAATTTAGCCTTCCATACTGCACTTTCTTGGAAGTCAACTAATTCCATTTCTAAATTACCAATGTCAAGCCAATGAAAAGCTGATAACTGAAGATCTTCAAATTGAATAGTATGGGGGAATTAGATGAATTGTAATGTTGCATCAATTTGTCGGAGTTGTGAAAACCTCTCTGAAAGTGATTGTCTGGAATCTCTTATTATTGAAGAGTACTTCAAATCCAATAAAAGTTGATCAGATACATCTTTTTTTATGATAATTATTCTATCTTTGACGGTATTTCTGGCCACAGGCAACTCATTAATACGTTTAATTATTTGATCTTTATTCTGAAAATCTTCAAATAAATAATCTGAGCCGTTTATAAAAGCTTCTTTTAAATAATCACCATCAGAAAGTGGTTTTCCGTGTTGAGCAATGGTAGATGATAATTGAAAAACTATCACACATACACACGTTTTTAAACGTATACTATACGTTTAAAAACGTTTCAATGTATATCAGCTGTTTATTTCGGTGAGAGAATAAAATAATTTTAAAACTGTAAAGCAGAAAATATTAAAAATTAAAGTAATATTTTATTTAAGTAAGAGCTCGTGGGTCACTAAAAATTGTCTCGTGGGTCAGTACTTGACCAGCGGGTCAGTGGTTCGCCATCACTAGCCTATAGCCTACGTCCAATTTTCCGGGCAAATTATCGTCAAATTTTGAAGAATAGACAAATTAAATGTACGAAATTCAAACGTTAAAGGGCTGTAACGTTTTTATTATTCATTTATTGGGAAAAAATTATATATTTTTGAAATTAGCGTAAAAAAGTACGCATGATGGTACTAATTAAGGAGTAAGTGTAGTTTACGTCCCCCTGACGCAAAAGGGGACAAAGTTGGGGAACGTAAACTACACTCGGATCTTTAGGATACATTTTTTGGATCATCTGAAGATCAGGGCCCCCAGCCTTCTTTAGTTAGCTTTATAAGGCAAACTAACGAAAATATCACGACTTAACCTAACCAATCGTTAGGTCAACTGTATGTCCTTGACGAGTTGTTAGGTTAGGTCGTGATATTTTCGTTAATTAGCCTTATAAAGCTAAGAAGGCTGGGGGTCCTGATCTTCAGGTGATCCCATTTTTTAAATGAATCCATCAAATAAAACATTAAAACTAACAAAAATATTACGACTTAACCAAACCAATCGTCAATATATATATATAATATATATATATATATAAATTGACGATTGGTTAGGTTGAGTCGTAATATTTTTGTTAGTTTTAAGCTTTATTTGATTAGGTATACACGAGTAGTATAGCCGCAAAAGGGGAGAGTGCAAGAATGTTGCAAGTGATGACGTAATGTTGCAAAGGGGGGTGGGGGTGTTGTAAAAAAATTCTCCCAAAGGGGGAGTGCTGCAGGTGCAACAAGGGGAAAACTTGGAGGCGGCGTTATCCCCCAAGAGAAAGAAGGAGGGGAGAAAGGAGGAGAGGTGTTCACCTGGCAGGAGCCAAGTGCATATTTGTTTGTTTGTTTTTTTCTGTTTAAGGTGCTTTCAACCCTGCTGGATTATTGACACAATTTTTTTTTTTTTTTTTTGTAGAGAAAGGTGGTGAAAGAAGTAGTAGAAGAATAAGTGTTTTTTTATATTAAGACATCAGCCGAGTAGACGTTGTTTTATAGGCTCCTAATCAGCCAGTTGGCTTAGAAGGCGTAAATGGCTTGAGTTGCCAGATAACGCCACGTATTCATTTAATTCTAATCGAAGACTGAGTTGCCAGATACCACTTTCTAGCGATACCATTGTATACATTATTATAGACTCCTAATCAGCCAGTTGCCTGTAAATGGCTTGAGTTGCCAGATACCACTTTTTAGCAATACCATTGTATACATTATTATAGACTCCTAATCAGCCAGTTGGCTTAGAAGGCTTGAGTTGCCAGATACCGCTTTTTAGCGATACCATTGTATACATTATTATATTTCTTAAAAGAATACCGGTAGTAGGTTTAGAAGGCGTAACATGATATAAGTAAAACAACATTGCATCATTCTGTTTATTATAAATATATAGAAAATAAATATACATTTCAATTGAGGAATATGCATATAATCATAACAGTACAGGAAATATATACACACAATTATGGATATATATATAAAATAAATATACATTTCAAATAGAAATAAATATACATTTCAATAGAAATATGCATATAATCGTACAGGGGAAATATCACGCAAAATATATATAAATACAATTCAATAATAATAGAAATATGCATATAATCGTACAGGAGAAATATGAAGCAAAATATATATAAATACATTTCACTTTTTTTTCAAAATACTAAACTCGGTCTTAATCGAGTTTACAATTACATCATTATTGCTCTGCATTACGCAGTATATGCGGCTTAATAATATTTCACCGCTTAAAGTATAGGGAAACCTGTATTCGATATGAAGGGCTTTCATATCGCTCAGTACTATTTTTGTTCCCACTTTACAACCGGTTGGTAAGTCATCTTTAAATACGTCTAGAATACAATCAAAAGCACGCACAAAGAGTTCATCGTTAGCTACATTATTAAACACAAGTTTATAAGCACGCTTTTCCAATCGAGGGCTTATTTCTACCGACTCGAGCTTTTCAATCGTGAACTCACTCAACATAGCGGCAATTGAAATAATCTTCTAAATCGTTACGACAACTGCGCGTTATATAAAGAAATAGTTCTTCAGGCAGGGTGAACGGTGTAGGTGAGCTCAGCCTTGTACCGATCAATTGCTTTGTACCAAAGTTCATGGTATTTCAAAGAGTCTAAACTTTTTAAATAAACATCCAGCACTAGACCATTCTCACCAGCCCTACACTCGGTAAACCCATCGAGCAGAGCGGTGTAGGCGTATTCAAGTACGGTATCAAAATAAAGCATGTCCGTAACACGCGCGTCTAATATAGGCTTCAGCTTGGGGAATCCGACGATTTCAAACATTCTGTCGAGGATGAAACGGTTTCGCGTAGGAACAAGAGCGTTATTATCAGAAGCATTCTTCCACATCAGCCGTATATCAATGCACGGCCGATCGTTATTTATACACAACGTACATACAACGGCGTATGAGGGTGCGTCACTAATCTGCTCTCTTCTTGTAGCTACGTTAGCAGGTATTTTATAACGATCTTCACTCCACTTCTCAACTATCAAGAAGATTCTATTCATCTCCTCGACACTTAAATAAACCGTTTGTTTGTTTGTCTACATTCCGTTTCCAGTACATAGCTAATGGTACCGGAATTACGCCTGAACACGCGCAACGATTTCGTCACGGACACATCGTACGAGGCGTTGAGAATGCTGCTCAAAGGAAGTTCCATCGTATTCGAGGAGCGCACGTCCACTCGGTTCAAGCTCTGACATAACTATGAGCAGTGTGAGGCACGCAGGTAGGCAGGAACGGTTCGACGGGCGGCTGACTCGATGATACGTGAATGGGCTTGTTCGTATGATCCGCGAGTCGAATTGTTGTACATATTTGTTTTTCCGGAATTAATTTCATCACTACCAGCCTACGCACCAGTCAGTTTGGATAAGAACTAGGCACATTTTATGTTTTACTAAACATCTTCACACTCCGGCGCACTATTTGAGAGGAACATATGTTCATATTTTTCCTTTCTGCCCATCAAACGATACTCGTCTCTAAAGTCTGTTAAAAACTCACGCAGGGCACTAGCCACAACCTCACTACGAACCTCATCATGATATACGTTAATATAGTGATAAAAATACTTAAGATTGTCCATGATCACGAGATTCACATTTTCAGTCGTAGGGTATGAGTAATCGACATGGTGTAGCATGACGTAATACCGCTTGTCACACCACCCATCCGCAAGACTCATTATCCATACCTGCTGCTTCTCTTCTGCACGCGTTGTTTCTTTTACTTCACGGTGTATGTGAGACTTTATAAAGTTTAGCTCTGCAGTATACTTCAGCACATCGTCTGTGCAACGAAAGCCTTCAACGATCTCCCGAACATCCGTAGAGTATTTGTACATCTTGGAACTTCGCACAATCCAATGTGTTTTTAAAAGAGTATACGAGGGAGGAATAGGAAGTTTTTCGGTATCCACCACATCCTGACACTTTGCTGAATACCATTTCATAAACGTTGTACAAGCAATATTAAAGGTAGCCATTTGAATATACGTCTGATCTGAATACACGTCTGATCTCTCGGGCTTACTGCGGTCGACTGACCACGCAGGGACTCCCAGATAGTAGCATGACTCACGGTCTTACATTGGGCGGCGCTTAGAACTTTCACCTGCACACACACACACACACACACACACACAAAGGAGAAAGTGAAACGCTATTTGAAACATGATTTATTTATTAAACGAGATATTCAAGTTATATATATTTACAAATACGATTTAATAAACGAGATATTCAAGTTATATATAAATTTACAAATACGTTTTAAATCAATAGATCTTTACAATACGATTTAATGAACGAGATATTCAAGTTATATATATATATTTACAAATACGTGTAATAAATCAATAGATACGATTATATACAAGACGTGTGAGTTAACAATAGAAGCATCATGGTATCCAAAGGGTACGGTATCATTGGTACCAGGTAACTGGTAACGTTTCCTATAGGTGTTACGGCACACCTTCGTACCCCTAAGTTCCTTCACGCCCCCCAGCTTCTGCGCCCGAAAATTGTGGTGCCTACAATTAGTTGGGGAGGTTGTTCATCATCGTCCAAACATACTAGATCCTTCAACGACTCAAAGTTAACAACCTGCCGATTCGCATGGTTGAGCGAAATACCCTTTGCCTTCACGATATATTTCAGTTCCTCCCCCACCCTGACCCGTACCCCATAAGTCTTAGGTCCTGTTGAGACAAAAGAGTCCGCGTATGCGTTGTCCCCATACTCATCCTTGATCTCATCAGTGAGCTCGCCGAGGAACTCCCCAATAGCGGGCATGTATTCACCCTCCCTCTCTGTGAATATCACGCTATCTGTATCGGCATACAATACTCTCCGCCCAAGAGAATGCAATAGACCCCAAAGTTTTATACGGGCGTAGGCTGTTGTGAAGCTGGCCACAGGTATGTTTGTAACCCTTGAGGTATCTGTGGCAAATTCAGTGTTGTACTTTATTACGTAAGTATTACCTACATTTACGATCTCCATGACCTCTTTATCGGGGGCATTGGCATAATCCCAGACATCGCTATAACTTCGTGCCAAATGAATGCTCCCTCTGCGTATTCTGCGCGAATTTTCCCCATAGACTGTTTAGACAACAACTTTGCACTAAAGCGCTTGCCAGGATTCTTTACAATTTGGACACGATCAAGTTGTATACCTTCGCGGTCGCGGTAACGTTGAATATAGGCAGACTTTTCATCTTCGGTATCAACTCCTCGCGGATACCCTGATGCCTCAACCTTATCCTTCAAAAGGTGTTTATATATGGTGTGAAAAGGTTGGGTAGCTTCTGAAACCTCCACACCTCATGGTATCTTCAGTATTCTATAACCATGGCGTACGGCTAGGCGAACTCAGGACTTGTATATACGCCTCTGATCTTACGCTGGTGGGTATATGGTTACATTCGCCGTTATCCTCTTCCGCGCACATCACGCACAGGGGAAACATGAGCTTGTCGTCGATAACGACAGGTAAGATCGGCATCCATAAATTGCGGGGAGGGATTACGTGTCTACGAAAGAGAGCCCAAAGTAACGATCATTCAAATTTTTTGAAAATTCATTGATGGAGGGTAGGCTAGTCCCACCAGTTTCTCAGGAGCGCCCACGGGTACGGATTGCTTCTTCACGTATGGGTATAAAGAACAGAAATCGTAGTAATGGAGCTTCACGCCCTCCGTAGGTGGAAAGTATAGTCTGAAAAGGATTTGTACGTCCTCCAAACAAGCTATCACCACATTTGAGAGGATCCAGCACCATTGAACGCTTGATCGTTTTTATTTCCTCAGTACACCTCGTCTGTCTCCATCCGTGCATCATATTCATGCTCCCACAAGACTTTGTGAGTGAACTGTGATCCTATAAGTTGATCGCGGTCGGGTTGATGCGAGACAGTCGGCAGGAGACCTACCGTGGATATCTCCGGTGATTCCGCACTCAGGACGGGGCATCCATGCCACCAGCAACCGTTAAGGAGTACACAGTCTTCACACCAGTGACACGGTTTTCACTTAACCCATCAACCCCAAAAACACGTCCATTAATCTTAATGGGTACTTCACCCCGTGTTGCGGGCGTGCTTTATGTATACACCTGTCTGTTGCTGTAGGTGTATGAGCCAGTAAATAGCCTTGTGCCCGTAACTGCGGGGTTGTTTCGGTGAATAATGGCTAAGGTGTCTTTCGGCATGAAGTTATTCTTGAACACCGTAAAACATAATGATGCGATGGTGGTTGCGACTTGCAGTGGATCGCATTTGAAACGGGCTATGTACATCATTCTAAAGGCCTGGAAACATACTCTAAGCACGCGCACATCATTCACGCAATAACGCTCACATTCATCAGCTATATTATAAGGGTTACTTTCATTAAAACTGTCGTAGTATCGATCAAGTCTTCACGTTCATCCATACAGTCAAAATAATGTTTGGGGGCGGTGGCCTACGTAGTTTAAAGTCTCGCTGGTGAGGAAAGTGTAAGGGAAGTATCCTTTGGAAACTTCAGCTGCTACTACCCATCACCTTGGGTAGCTTTGCTAATTTACAAGGTGTGAATAATAAAGTATCTTTAAATTGTACATTGCCTCTTATCTGCATCTGTATTAATTTGTTGCCTCTTTTCAATGGATCACCTGTAAATCTCTCAGAGGATTCGTGTTCAAGCAACTCCTTATAAAGGAACTGCGTGTCAAACTTTGCCCCGTTATGGGCGAGAATATACACAGTCATTTTTTTGAACTTGTCGGCTAACTTGACAATATAGGACACAAATAGTTTTCACAGGACTATCGCGGACATTCGTTTTAAAAACGTTTGTCCGTTTCCCATTTGGGGCACTCGTCACATTCGATACCCTACACTCATCACAGATGGTCTGGCTCACAAGTAAATGTGGAATTACCTCTTTGGTTTCAGCGTTCGTATATGTTTCTATATCGTAGTATACAGTTACACAAGGGTTATTTTTAGGCTTAGCATCTTTCATATACATACATGCTTTACTCCATCCGCCTTATATTCCTCCTGGCATGTAGGACAGTGAATTACGTCACACTTGTGCTTAAATTTCCCCCAATTATCCATTGTGTGAAACATACCACATTCACAGATTCTCATTTTCCTGCACGTGCCAATTGATTTATGGAAATCAAAACAGCTATTATTGAAAAATGTGCGTCTACACACATCACAGTCTCTCTTCTCAGCTTCAACTACACGGCTTTCACATTTGGTGCTTTTACACTGCTCACATACCATGTGACATTCTTACAATGTCTCACTATATCATCCGCAAACTCGAGGCACCCCTTACACAAATCATGATGTCTCCCATATTTTCGACTTTTGTATAACTAGCGTAAAGCCCCCTTATATTACGGATGGGGAGATACGTTGTCCCTGACAATCCTAAAATAAGTAGGGGTCTTGTACGATCTCTCACACAGCTTTTAAAAACATACACAGTCCTACGACATCATCCAACCCAAACACAACTATGCGGACATTCATTTCCTGTTCTACCCTTCTCAGCTCTTCAGGACCCATATTACAGTCAAATTCAAGTTCACAGTCTACAGCTAGTTTACGGGCACGCTCCACGACTGTAGGCAACCAAATTTTTTGAGTTCGTGTATTTTGTACAGTAAACATACGTGCTAAGAGTACTGCTATAAAGCCGCAACCACGATCGACGTTTATATGCTTTCGGTAAATAGTCGGAGAATTGAAGTTAAGAGTATACGGTATGGCACTATGACCCGCAACACGGTATACATGGTCAATATTTACCGTGAAGTTGTCCATATTGAAGGCTATACTACTTTGGGCGGCTTGCATTATACGTCCTAATATATATTCTACATCTTCAGCCGCCAAACGTCTAAATGGCACTATCACCCAATAATCGTCTACATCACCGTCATCTGACCCGAATCCAAAGGACAGACTCGTCCTGACTTCACCGCTCGTCACGATTCTGAAGAGCAAACTCTATATATGCTGTACAACCCGCGTAACCGCGCTCAATTCCATTGCTATACATGACTCTAGGGTCGACCCTGACTCTATACCGATTTCTAGTCAAGGCTGGGGTGGGGGCTGCGGATCGCACCAATTCGAGCGTTATACCATCCTCAACAGAACGGGGGGCGGCAGATGAATTAGGGGGTATATTAGCGGAAGGTGCTGCTGGGGGTCTGTTGCGTAGGAGGTTGAGGGTTGGGGCTCTATTATTGTAGACTTAACAGAACGGGGGGCGGCGGATGAATAAGGGGATATATTAGCGGGAGGTGCTGCTGGGGGGCTTGTTGCGTAAGAGGTTGAGGGTTGGGGATCTATTACCGCTGCAACAGGCGCGTATTTCGGGCGCTTTATACCTGACGTGGGGTTCTCATACCTCCGCTTTGGACGTGCTACCGGTATCGTTGGTGAGGGTTCGTTGGCAGGGGAGGAGATCACAACTACACTGTCGTCGAGGTCATCCGTAATGTCAATGATGGGCTGCTCTACCTCATCGTCATTCACCGTTCTGTGGGAGAGGAAATATAAGGAACAGCACTCAAAATTTGTAATATTTTGTAAATGACCCACTTAGGAGTGTGACGTGTAAGAAATGGATTCACGAGCCCATCCACATGTATTATATCTGGACCTACAGGATGTGGTAAAACTGTGTTTATGCTTAAAATCATTAAAGAAAAGGGAGAGATGTTCTCGAAATTTGTGCGTAAAGTTATATGGTGCTATTCGACGTATCAATCAGTGTTCAACGAGTACCAAGATGATATTTTGTTCCACAAAGGCGTATATGACGTTAATTCGTTAAAGGGAAATGAACATACAATCATTGTAATTGACGATCTCATGTTGGAGATGGATAAAACGTTTGCCGAGACATTTACAGTATTCTCCCACCATCTTAACATAAGCGTGTTCTTCATCAATCAGAATCTATTTTTCAAAAATAGATACATGCGCGATGTGTCGTTAAATACGCAATATCTAGTCTTATTCGCGCAACGTAGAGATGTATCACAAATTGGGGTATTAGCCAATCAAATGTTCCCGAATCAGCGTAAGGAGTTTTTGGAAGTTTATAAAGAAGCTACAAGCACGCGTTAGGATATTTGCTTTGCGACCTTCATCCGCGAAACACGTTTAGAGTGCTTCTGCGAACGAATATATTTCCAAACGAGCCTGAAACGGTGTATATTCCAGAATGACAAAGAGACTAAAGAAATACCGTGAATTAATAAAAATCTATCATCGACTGCCCCGGGCATTGCAGCAGATGTTTATTAAAAATATCGATGCCGACTTTTTAAAATGCATCTGTGAAATCTGTCTTAACGTTATAAATTGCAATGTATCAATGAAAACCCATCAGAAGGCTCGCCTACGCCGCTACAAGAACATAATACGTGCACTCGCTCGTAAAAGCAAACTGTAGCGAAGAAAAAACGAATTATTGTACAAACAGGAGGGTCATTTCTCCCCATCTTATTTTCAGTTTTGGGTCCTTTACTGACTAGATTAATATAATGAAGAAAGTGGTAGTGATTCCCCACGAGGTGTACGCTTCACTGCAAAGGAATCCAGACACGTATCTAGATCCCCGTAAAAGCAGACTTAAAAGAATGGAAAGCGAATTGTTAGCCCTATTAAACAGTGAAAAACACCTGATGAGAAAAGAATCTTATACCAAGAAGCTCTGCAGAAATTTCTCTCACGAGTACGAAAATTATAAGAGCCCTACAGAGATTCCTGTGGTTATTAGGCACAGCACGGGGGACGATGGACATGGCGACATAGGATCTGAGCCCGACGATACAGCTGACCAACCAAAAAGATTAGCCACACAACATATCGAACATGTATTAAAAAATACCCTCCCACTTACATTGAGGAGTAAAGGCTTAAGTCTTATAATCTATTGAATGAGGATCCCGCCATACAATGGACCGATACAGGAGATCATTGTGGAAGGATCAAAGGTACAGGGATCGAATATCGTAGACATTGTCCATGATCTGGTGAGAAAGTGGGATAGGCCATCACCATCAGGATGGAAGCATATTAAAGCAAGACTACCAAATAAATGTCCTAAAACGTTGATAGGAAATCTGAACAGGTTAAAAGACTTGGAGCATGCAACGCCTGTGACACAATTGAAGGCGCCGTCACCCCCGGCGGTAACACCTTTGAAGAGGAGCAAGAAGAGGTTAAACCAACCCTACCCACGTGCCTCTAAAATACGCAATGGCTAACGTATTAACTAAACGCTATTATGACATTTCTACCCCATCCTCTTACGGGCGTAGATAGACTGTACAGAAGTGTTTACGGAGTAGGAAAAAAAGATGTTGAAAGATTTTTGAGGGAGGAGCAGGACGCTTATACGCTTCATAAGCCTGTGAGAAAAAGGTTTAAAACAGCCAAGACAACGGCTTCCTCGATTGATTCTATTTGGCAAGCAGATTTAACAGACATGCAAAGATATTCTGTGTATAACGATGGTTACCGCTACATTCTATTCATAATAGACGTATTCTCTAGATATCTGTGGCTAGTTCCTCTGAAAAATAAATCACCTGAAACAGTTGCTAAAGCCACCAAAACGCTAATGTTAAAAGAAAACAGGGTTCCTGGCTATTTTTGTACGGACATGGGGAAGGAATTTATAGGCCGTGCTTTTCAGAACATGTTGACAGAGTTTAATATCAGCTATTACACAACCAATTCTATACATAAGGCTTCTTTAGCTGAAAGAGTTCAGCGCACCATAAAGGAACGCATGCACCGTTATTTTACACATAAAAACACATACAGATTTCTAGACATTCTGGAATCATTGGCGTCATCCTACAACCGCTCACACCATCGCACGATTGGGACAACACCTAACGAAGTTTTAGAAAGAGTTACGCTCGCGAGGAGAGATGGATCACCACCACCACCACCACACTCTGCGCGTTTCAAAATCAATGATTATGTAAGGCTGCCGCGTTCGGGGAACAAATTCGCAAAGGGTTTTGAGCAAGGATGGACACGCGAGATTTTTAAAGTTAGGGTTATGAGACCTAAAGGTGAGATAATGATGTATTACATTGAAGATTTGAATGGAGAAGAAATCTCAGGAGGCTTTTACCGCGAGGAATTGCAGAAAGTTGCGTTTAATTTAGGAAAAAATTTGTTTAAAATTGAGAAAATTTTAGGAAGCAAAGGTTCAGGAAAGAGAAAAATGTACCTGGTGAAATGGCTAGGGTACCCAGAAAGCTTCAACACCTATATAAAAGCTAATGCAATAATGAAGCTTAAATAGTATGCAACATGGCTCCTAACCATTTCTACGTCACACTCCTGTCCTCCTCGTCCCTGTCTGTACACCCTAACAACACACTAGCCAACTTTGTAACAGAACTCCACAAGCACATTGAATTGGGTCGTGATTCGTATGAGGTGGGGATATGCGAAATTCAGCTGGACACCATCTTTTTAAATATTGAACATAAAGAAACCGTTTTTACGATTCTTAGAGACATTGACGAGTGTGAAAAAGCTGGGGTAGCTATGGATGAAACTATGCGTATCGCTCGGACTAAGGTTGCACGGTATTACAGTACTGAAGTAAGACTAGGACCGGGTCAATATGGTTCGGCTGAGGATGTTGTGAGAGGCTTAAACGTAAGTTTAAGAAACTCAAACCTTACGAATGATTTAGTATACGAAATCGTAAACAACCCTGCACATACACTAATCCTAAAATCAAAGACTAACAGACGTATTAAAGACCATAGAAAGTTCCAAATTTTAGCCAATGGCCGATATAGCGCAGCCTTCCAAAGAGACACATTTCACGAGGCACAGCATGACTTGTCCAGATTAATGTATCAATTGAAGATGGAGAAAATGGCTGAAAGGTCCCCAGACATGTGCTATATTTAAAGTAATATAGTGGAGCACCAGTTTGTTGGGGATACCCAGGCACGCCTGCTGCGCATTGCTCACATCCCCAACCATAGAGGAAGGAGTTTGAGTATTACATATGCCAGACCCCATTATGTGAATGTCGCAACTAATTTAATAACCAATATCTCAATATATATAAGAACGATTGAGGGGGAAAACTTCCCATTCGGTAACGGGAGCTTAACAGTGAAGCTACACTTTCGACGCACTGAGTTATGATGGGTAGAAAGCCTTTCACCGTCTATCGAGGGGTGCGTTACCAGCGCGGTAGTGGACTTGGGTCCATTTTTTCATCCATACTACGTACGGCTGTTCCTTTGCTGAAGAGGGATGCCAGATACCTTGGAAGGAAAGCGCTGCAATCAGGTATTAACACTGCAGAAGACATATTGGCCGGGGCTAAACCTAAAGAGGCTCTAAAAAAACATTTAAAGCGTACACGGGACGAAATCATCAAAGATGCAAAGAGAAAAATGCGTGGTGGCGGGAAGAAGCGGGCTGCCCGGAAGAAGGGGTCACGTGGTATTAAACGTAAAAGGCTATCAAAAAAGAAGTGCTGTAGCGAATGAAACCTATGGTTGACCACTTTTTTGACTGATATAAGCTAAGGACATTGATCTCATGAATCATAGTTTGTTTACCACTTGTCGAGAGAGGAGTCACTATTTCGCCATGGCACGCTTCATCCACCCATGTAGTTCACAATGCTGTAAATCGGAGCTGTCCCTTTTTGAGCTACCTCGAACCCAAGTTTCTATTGAGCACAGTGACTTTATTACAATTAACCCTTTAAACACAATTAGTTCCCCGAGTGCACCTATAGAATTCGTGATACCTAGCTCAGGTCCTTACTTTTTTGATCCAAGCTGTGTGCACATGTACGCTAAGCTACGTATAGCCCATTCTGATGGAACGGTCTGCGATGACAAATATGCTGTATACCCTGAAACAAACTTTCTGCACTCCATATTCAACCAGTGTGACGTATATTTAAATCAGACCAGCATATCGGCAGGCACGGGGTACTATCATCTACGAGCCTATCTGGAAAATGTCCTCAACTTTTCCAAAGAAGCGAAGGCTACCTTTTTAAGTGCCGAAGGATATTATCAAACTAAAGATGAAAATAGTATAAAGGACAAATTTAAAAATTCTAAAAAGAAAATATACGAGTGTTTTGGACGGTTGCACACAGATTTCATTTTCCAGGAGAAGTTGCTTGTGAACGGGGTGGATATGAAAATAAAGCTCACCCGCACGAGTCCTGAGATCTGCTTAAATCTGGATGCTGATCAAGAAGAGGGTGCAAAGCCCGTTGTGGTTCACATTATGGACACATACCTCCGCGTACGGCGAGTGAAATTAATTCGCCAAAACAACTAGAAATTGAGAAAAATTTACTAAACGCTACAGTGAAATATCCTATTAACAGAGTGCAGATCAAACTATATACGGTTCCTGCAGGGTTGGCATCGAAGCAGATAGAAAACATTGCCCTGGGAAATCTTCCTAAAAGGATATTAATCGGCATGCAGGACCACGCTTCGGTGAATGGAAAATATAAAAAGAGTGCCTTTAAATTCGAGAATTTCGGACTTAAAAATATAACTCTGTACGTTAATGGCACTGCTTTGGGTGGAACAATGGGTACGGACTATTCATCAGACGCTGTGTTACCTCTTTGTGCCAGAGCCTATAGTAATCTGACCCATATTGCAGGTGATTGTGATGAGCTTGGTAATGGGGTAACGCAGGAAGAATTCATTGATCAATTTAACCTTTACCCGTTTGACATTACACCAGACTTATCTGCTAGCGTAAATACCCATTTAACCCCACAGCAGAGCGGAAACATCTCAGTGCGGCTGGAATTCGCCAAGCCTATAGACGCTCCTATTAGTGTACTAGTATATCTCGAATCGCAAGCCCTAATAGAAGTAGATAGATTTAGGAGCGTTATCACTGACTTTTAAAATGGATGCTAATACACTTCAGAAAGTAATGGAGCGAGTCACACGTTCCAAATTTATCGGCGTGTTTGCGAAGAATGAAACATTGAGTTTGCCAAGTACGCGAGAATGCGGTAGTCTGATTGTGAACACAGACATCATCGGTAATGAAGGGATTCACTGGATCGCTGTCTATTTTAAAAATAGACAGCGCCTGTACTATTTTGATTCACTCGGTACTCAACCCTGGAGTGACCCTATTATTGTAAAATTTCTCGCTCAGTTACATATTCCAGAAGTTGTATGGAACCCATTTCGCATGCAAGGATATTTTACTAATGTTTGCGGAATGTACTGCGTCTCATTTCTAATGCATATGTTAAGTGATAAAGAATTTATAAATTTTTTAAATTTATTTGACCCGTGTCACACTCGCCGAAACGATGAAATGGTATGCAGACAGATAAAAAACCGTTTTCCAATTGTACGTACTCGTTGTATATTATAATGTTTTTGTTCGTATATTTGTAACGATATATTCTGTAGTTGTTTATTGTACTGATTTTTTTCATTTAATAAATTTATGAAAATATATTGTGTCTTCTTATCCCAAAAAGATCGAAAAACACTTACATTATTTCGGTGTGACATTGTTGACTGATCAGTATATCCTCCCTATTCCGAGATTCTTCAAAAGATTGTATAACACGTGTCAAATCCTCATCGGACCTTAAAGGAATAATGTTCATTCTTTTAAAACATATACAGAGTATACAGACAGATCCCCATTATGTGAAGATATCTTTGGTTCGAGGAATAACATTGATTGCCATAAAAAATTTTGAGTTTAGCATAAGAGGTAGAACCAAATAACATTGATTGCCATAAAAAATTTTTGGCGAGTATCTATTTGACGAGATACTACAACTCTCCATATATATAAATCGAATTATAGACACTTACATTTCTATGGTAGTCCCTTGCGTCGGATTGTAAGGAGCGTCACTGCAAATATCTTCAACGGTTTGCGTTGGAAACAATTCACCACGGTCAATTGCGTTAAAAAGACTAATTGTCGTTAATGCTGCAGCGTCACTTTCTTCATACAAGTCTGGGGAGACGTACAGGTCCATGGTGGAGGGAATGATTAATCACTGGCGCGAAAATAGCTACTGTTACTCCCAACTGAAAAATATCCCCTTTTATATGCACAATCGCCAAGCTCCGCCCAAAAGACCAGATGTTCGTAGTGATTGGCTGCCGATGTAGCTGGGTGGAGCTATGACGTGTACCAATCCGCTATAACGGGACCGGACGAGTAACATATATATAAAATCGTGTTTCTTGAATTATAGGCACTTACATTTCTATGGTATTCCCATATATTATATTTTTATTTTTACTTACAAGTATTGTTTTCACAAATTCTTGTTAACATAATTGTTAACTTATTTTATAATAAAGAAATATAGCCTAATTATATTTTAAAAAAGCATTCAGTTTCCACGTTAAACTGTGGGATCTAAGGCGTAGTGAAAACCTTTCTAATTCAAATTGCACTAGGGTACAACGAAAATTATTTGGTGATTCTTATAGAACTTTTGATACTGATTCCGGTTTCAGAATTTTTCTATCGGGCATACTACTGCCTCGGATCAAATGATCCCGTTATTTTAAATCCGGTTCAATAATCCTGTTATGTTGAAATGTGGAAGAGTAAGCAACGACCCCCATCGACGAGATGTATTTCTGAATCAATGTTAAACTGGAGGTCTAAGGTCGGGTGAAAAGCTTACCAATTCGGCGAGAAAGAGTTAATTATTATTGCTACATAGAAAAATCGTGCTTTACGATGTTTTTAGGGCATACTACTGCCTCGGATCAAATGATCCTGTTATTTTAAATCAGGTTCAATAATCCTGTTATGTTGAAATGTGGAAGAGTAAGCAACGACCCCCATCGACGAGATGTATTTCTGAATCCATGTTAAACTGGAGGTCTAAGGTCGGGTGAAAAGCTTACCAATTCGGCGAGAAAGAGTTAATTATTATTGCTCCATAGAAAAATCGTGCATTACGATGTTTTTCGGGCATACTACTGCCTCGGGTCAAATGATCCTCTTATTTTAAATCCGGTTCAATAATCCTGTTATGTTGAAATGTGGAAGAGTAAGCAACGACCCCCATCGACGAGATGTATTTCTGAATCCATGTTAAACTGTAGGTCTAAGGTAAGTTGAAAAGCTTACCAATTCGGCGAGAAAGAGTTGATTATTATTGCTACATAGAAAAAATCGTGCATTACGATGTTTTTCGGGCATACTACTGCCTCGGGTCAAATGATCCTGTTATTTTAAATCCGGTTCAATAATCCTGTTATGTTGAAATGTGGAAGAGTAAGCAACGACTCCCTGACGAGATGTATTTCGTAGGTTAGGTTAGGTTAGGTCTCTTACATATAAAAACCCATTCACTAAGAGCATTGGCTTTCCTTTCTCACTAGAAACAAACTCTGCCATTTTTCGATTATTATTTATTATAATTGTGGGTATAGTTAACCTGGAAAAAGAAAGTAAATTTAAATTAGTACACTTAATTTTAAATAATATTTTGGGAAAACTGAGTAAATGGAAATATTATTTGGATTCCTTTATTTGAACAAAACTCGCTCTCTTTCTATATATATATATATATATATATATATATATATATATATATATATATATATATTAATTATTAGTACATTCAGGTATGCTTACCTTATTTCTTTCGCTGATTGTTATTTAATATAATTGTGTGTATTTCTTTCAATAACAGAGATGCTATCTAAGAATATGACACCATACAAATTACACGTAAATATTTTCATTGTAGAAGTAATAATAATGATAATATTAATATTTGAAGTAAACGGTGCTTTTTCCTCGAATATCTTGGACGAAAGGATTAACCCTCGGCCGAAAAGGTCTCTAGGGACACGATTCGAAATGCCACAGAGTCGCCTTTTCCTCATGTGCGTGTGTGTGTGTGTGTGTGTGTGCACGAGTTGTTTATTCGTTTATTATATATATATATATATACGGGTTTGGGGAATGACGATCGTCTGTTTTGAATTGTTTCATAAATTTTCATTTCCGTTCGTTTTTCCCCACTGATATTCGAATATTATAATTAAAATTAAGTGTGTAAAATTATTTATTTAATAAACAGAATTTAATTGGATTCATCTACCATCATATATTGTTAATATATGTTTTTTCGTAAGCGCAATGAGAATGTGCTTTGGCTAATTTCAACTTTTAAATGAATTGTTTCTTAAATTTTCGTTTTTTCATTTTTTTTTTTTTCGCAGGGAATGAGGCCCTTGTGTTTCATAAATTTTCATCTCGTTTGGAGTGAAGGGATACTTATCAGGGATTGGGGGGATGGTCTCTCAACCATCAGGTGTTCTTCGAAACCGATCCCGTTATAGCGGATTGTGTTTTGACTAATTTCAATTTTAATTGAATCTTCCTATTGATTAACTATATAAACATATTGTGTTATTTTATAAAGTTGAATCTTCCAATTGATTAACTGTATAAATATATATTGTGGTATTTTATATTGTTTGTGCACACGAGTGATTCATTAGTTTATTATATATACAAGTACAGATGGGTGGGGGGATTTAGGGGAATGAAGTGCATGTGTTTCGAATTGTATCGTAAATGTTCATTTCGTTTCGTTATTCGTGAGGACTCATCTACAATCATATATTGTGGTATTTTATATGGTTTGTGTACACGAGTGGTTCATTAGTTTATTATACAGGGTGGGCCGTAAGTTTCCATACATAGGAAAAATTAAACGTTTGTTTTTATGTTTCAGATACCCTAAGAATATGCGTTTGACGAAAGAGCAACGAATTGAAATCATACTGATTGCTGGGTCGGGAAGCAGTCGCATGGTTGCAATGAACTTTAACAGACAACATGGAACGAACATCACACACGACACTGTGGCAAAACTTATTAACAAGTTTCAGAAAACTGGAAATGTTGCAGATCAACCGCGAAGTGGTCCAAGACGTACAGCCACCGATGAAGACACAACAGCTACGATACTTACAGCGCTTACACGGAGTCCCAGAAAAAGTACACGACGGTTGTCTGCAGAAAGTGGTGTCAGCAGATCGAGTATCAGGCGCATTTTGAAAGCAAACAAATGGCATCCATACAAATTGCATATGGCACAGCATTTGAGTGAAAACGACCCGGATAGACGGATGGAATTCTGTGAATGGGCATTAACCAAAGTGAACGAGGATGCAAACTTTTCAACTAAGATCTTGTTTACTGATGAAGCAAATTTTTACGTCAATGGAGAGGTTAATCGGCAAAACATACGTTACTAGAGTAATGCTAACCCTAACTGGCTGAGTCCGACGAAGATGCAAGGTGCCGGTAAAGTGATGGTGTGGGCCGGGATATGGGGTGACAGAATTATTGGACCAATTTTTGTCAGTGGAAATCTTAATGCCGAAAGGTATCTTAACATGTTGCAAGAAGAGATTTTCCCAACCCTGCTAAACGAGGAAGGTAACTTCCCAGTTTACTTCCAGCAAGATGGAGCTCCACCTCATTATGGTCTTCACGTGCGTCGGTATTTGGATCAGCAGTTTCCGGATGCTTGGATTGGTCGGCGTGGTCCTGTGGAGTGGCCTCCCAGATCTCCAGATCTCACCCCCCTTGATTTCTATCTTTGGGGGCACTTGAAGGCCATGGTGTATCAGGAAAAGATACGAGACATAAATCATCTAAAGGAACGTATCACCAACGCCATTACAAGCATAACGTCAACTGTGCTAATGCGTGTTCATCAACAGTGGGGAACACGTATTGAAATGTGTTTTCAAAACAATGGCAACCATGTAGAGCATATTATATAAATAAAAATGGTTGTCCATAAAAAAATGTTTATTTTTCCTATGTATGGAAACTTACGGCCCACCCTGTACTATATACAAGTACAATTTAATAAATATTGCTATCGGGAATACATGTCGCTATCTGGAATACATGCTGCGATCTGGCAACTCAGCAACTGAATACATGGCGTGATCTGACAACTCAGCAACTGAATACATGGCGCTATCTGGCAACTCAGCCAGAATAGAGGTTTATAAAAGGCCGAGAGACGACTGACGGAGTCATTCCAGCTCGGCTCCCAGCCGAGCAAGGACCTCTGGTCCTTCTCTTTCTGGCCCTTTGGGAAAACCCCTTAGAGGCCTCTTAGGTTAGGTAAACGAAAATAACTTGGGGGAGAACTCCGCTTCCAAGTTGCATGCCTTGCAATCAAAGGTCACTACTCTCTCTCTCTCTCCTTCAGGTGTCTCTCTCTCTCTCCTTCAGGTGTCTCTCTCTCCTTCAGGTCTCTCTCTCTCTCCTTCAGGTGTACCCCTCCCCCCTTGGCTCAGCCAACTGGCTGATTCTGGCTGATTAGGAGCCTATAAAACAACGCCTACTCGGCTGAAGTCTTAATATGCACTTGGCTCCTGCCAGGTGAACACCTCTCCTCCTTTCTCTCCTCCTTTCTCTCCTTTCTGGCCCTTTGGGGGGAATAGCTTGGGGGAGAACTCCGCCTCCAAGTTGCATGCCCCTTGCAACCCCGGTTGGCAACAAAGGCCAGTACTCTTTTTTTTCTTTTCTTTTTTTTCTTTTTTTTATATTTTTTTCTTTTTTTTGCAACACCCCCACCCCCCTTTGCAACATTACATAATAACTTCCAACATTCTTGCACTCTCCCCTTTTGCGGCTATACTACTTACACGGACAAAGTTGGAGAACGCAAGCTACACTAGCATAATGTAGAGGAACGTAAACTACACTATGATAATGTAAAGGAACGTAAACTACTCTAGGCACCACAGGGGGACATAAACTACAATTGATCCATAATTAATTTTAATTCTAGTGGTGGGCACCAAAGGAAAAAGATCCATAAATCCTAACATGGTCATTATAACATGTTTCATAAAGTAAAGATATCTGACTCAAAATTTTTAGCCACATATATTTCCTCTCTTACAGCGTCTCTTTCTCCACCCTCACTGGGGAAATGGGGTTTAAATGATAGATGGATGGATGGAAACTTTTAGCCTGACAACTTGACAAGAGATGGGATTGTGTTTTGTTAGTTTTTTTATGTTACTTTTTTAAGTCCCTAGCAGGAGAAATAACAGGTCAGGCTCAGCTTGACCTGCCTGACACCCTCCGTCGCCACTGATATATATATATATATAATTTAGTGGTGGACCGGATATCCGCATCCGCATCACTTTTAACATCCGCATCCGCACTTCTGACTGCGGATGTTATGCGGATATTTCGTCTAATAAATTATGCAATTTACAATTAAATTAGCTTATAAAGTAGCTTATAAGGCCCAGTCATGCACATTTCATGTAAAGTATTAATTATTAATGAACAAACAGATATATAAACCTCAAAATCATTGAATTTCCTGTGGCTGAAACTCTTGAGAAAGTTATTATTTTTATCATAATGAAAACATTAATATTAATTTTAATGCTTATGCATTGCCTGCCATAATAGTAATATCACGAAATTTGAAAAATTATGTCATATATTCATAATTCTATATTATATTGATAGATTAACTAAATATCCGCATCCGCGGATATTGAAATTAAAAATCCGCATCCGCAGATGTTGAAAAACTGACATCCGGTCCATATATATATATATATATATATATATATATATATATATATATATATATATATACATATATATATATATAGAGAGAGAGAGAGAGAGAGAGAGAGAGAGAGAGAGAGAGAGAGTTACAAAGAGATACAAGGACAAGAGGAAGCCTCAAAGACCTTCCAGTCCACTCTGGGAGGTTCCTGTTATTAAACAAGTTTATTTTCCTTTCAACTATTCTAGGCGTAGTAGAAAACTGGATAGAAAAGTATAATGCTCTCTCTCCACCCTCCGCTCCCTCCCTGCCAGAGGCAGGTATGCAAAAAGGTTGAAGAAAATACCTTGACCCTGGAAAAGTAGCCAATGAAATTTTACAGGAAAGTGGAGAATATATAAGATAGCTCTATAATTACGAATGCCCACATAGACACCACACAGGCGAACTCCTGCACAGTTTTGTTTTAGTCTTGAACCATGAGAGTATTCGGTACTTTGTTTAGCCTATTTTTAAACACATTTACACTTTGGCTTGAAACAACCTCTGAGGGAAGTTGGTTCCGGATATTAACTATTTTATGGGAAAAGAAATTGCTGCAGACAGAGGTCTTAAATGTTTTTAGTTCCAGTTTAAACCCATTACTGATTATATATACAGTATATACTGTATATGAAAATGAAATGAAATGAAATGAAAATGAAAAGGTTTATTGGCAGACTATAGTCCATATGACAAATATTATTAATACAATGACAATTCACATACTAGGGATAAAAATACAGTATATACAGTTGCTTAGAAATAATAAAGTAATGTCGAAGTTAAGTGGAGCTACAGACAGATGTTTTTGTACCAAGAAGTCCATAGCTTAGAGGATAAACGGCAGGACTCATGAATAGCTTGGATAATCGGGTTCGGGACATTCCGGGTAGCAAACATTTGCGAAGCTGAGCATCTCGGGGTTAATTTATGTAAGAGTCTAAAAGACCTGTTGTACAGCAAATTTAGAGTTCTGCCAGAACCTTTTATAATTCACCCAGAGTTGCAGTTTTCGTACTGCAGAAAGTACGAAAGAGAGTGTCTTTAGCTTCACTTGTACAGAACCGAAAGTTTCTCATAGTCATATTCGCTTTAGCACAAAAGGATTCGAGATTGTTTTTTTATATCTGAGTCATCACTCAATGAGCTGGTGATCGTTTGACCCAAATACTTAAACTCTTGTACTTCCTCAATTACTTCACCTCTCATTTGAAGCCTAATGTCAGCTGGCTGATTATAGCTTTTAGGATGAAACTGCATAACCTTAGTTTTTGTAACATTAAAAAGAATATCATGTTTCTGCGAATACACTTCGCAGACGTTTAATAGCCGATCCAGACCTTTAACAGAGGGACTTATCGGCATAAACTAAGTTATTTATCCTTGTGTTATCTATACAACATCCCACTGTTGCCTCATTAAGTGAAGCAATTAATCCGTCAATATACATATTAAACAGCATAGGGGAGAGCAAGGAGCCTTGTCTCACCCCGCAAGAGGAGCCAAAACATTCGGATAGTACATTGTCCCACCTAACGGTAAAAGATTGGTGGGAATACCAAAATTTCAATAAATTTAATATGTACATGGGAACCTTCCTGTCTTCTAGTTTTTTAAATAAAATATTGTGGTTCACTCTATCATATGCCTTACTTATATCTAGGAAACAGCTATAAATAATTGAATTACTGTCAATGTATTTAGATATAGTTTCTTTAAGTACATAGATACACAGGTCAGTTGAGTGGGACCTTTTAAAACCAAACTGATTAAGAGATGTCCATAGGTAATCATTTAATCGGAGTAGCAAGAGTTTTTCTAGTAGTTTCGAGAAGCAGGAAGCGACAGCATTACGCCTGTAATTATTGCTGGATAGAATGTCTCCATACTTATTTTTGACCAGGGTCAAAATATATACCCTCATGAACTCTGCAGGGATATGGCTATGAGCAAGCATGGCTAATATGAGCAATGATATATGCAGACCTACTACGTCACTGGCATAGTTTAAGTGTTCATTTAATAGGTCATCTACCCCTGACGCAGAACCAGTCTTTAATTCTTCAATTAATCTCTTTACTTCAGGAACTGATATCAAAGTATTTTCCCTTGTCCCTCCCACAGGAGTTTCGCAGCAATCCATCTTAAGATTACCTCTACTCACACTGTTAAGAATGTTAGAGTAGTGGTTTTTCCACAGCTTTGCAATTTCATCCTCCCCCGACACCCCATCGATTGTCAGAGGGAGGACACTTTTGACACCCGTTTGAGTCTTAACAAATTTCCAAAATTTGTTATTATCGTTATTTATACGAGCTTCACAGGCTTTTGATGCTCGAATAGACTCTTCTTCCTGTTTACATCGCCTTATGGCCGCCTTATACTGACCCCTACTTCTACGCATATTCATGTATACTGGTCCTAATCTGGGTCTACCATGAATGCACCACAAATCATAGGAGTCTTTCGATTCCCTCTTCATGGGGGCAATAAAATCATTCCATCCAGGAATAATCTTAGTATGATAGTTGTAAGATTTAATCAGGAGTCTTCCTGCTTCTCTTAACAAGGATACTATCTTATTAGAATACCTATCTATGAGTTTACAGTGGGAATCATTTGAGCAAGGATTATTACAGGCAAGATGCAAAATTTCTAAGTTATTAAAGAGGTGACCTGTTCTGTCTTTGTATTCTATTATCTGTTGCATATTAACATTAAACCAATCGACGCGATTATTCTTACCTATTGAGTTCTTGCTATGTCCTGTTGTGCATAAATTGGAAAAATTAATTAATAGTTCTAATGGTCTATGATCAGAAAGAAGGAAATCATGCAGAATATGAACTCTAACAATTCGATCCTTTAGATTATTACTAGTGAGACAATAATCAATCCACCTGGTGGTACACTCATATCACTACGTAACGTGTGTAAAATTACCACTGGTTACCCCTAATACATCTACATCACTTATACTTAATTTGGCCGACTTGCACATGTTACCCAATTCTACAAAGAATTCCGAGTTCACATGCGCGTTAAAGTCTCCCATTATTATACAGTGAGAATATTTGGGGTTATCTGATAATGACTTAATTTTATACAGCAAATCAATGTATTCATCCAGATTACTGCCGTTGTTGTATGGTAAGTAGCAGTTTACAATTAATATGCAATCATTGTTCACTTGTAATTCATTGCCTAACAGCCTTCCATTATCGCTTGTTAAAAATTTTATGTGTTTAGACAACTTTTTCCTTATTAAGAAAGAAACACCACCAAAAGGCCTACCGTACATTAATTCATCCGACAAGTCTACTGCTGATGACGCATGGTACATAAAATCATTATGGATGGTAGAGAGGAATTTTAGCTCTTGCTTAGGTAGACAGTGCTCTTGCAGGAGTATCAAATCTGCACTGTCACAGATTTTATGAACATCTACAATTGAATTCCTCACTGACCTTACGTTATATGAGACTATTTTCAACAATTTATCCGCCATGACTGAGAAAACTTATTAATCTGATTATTATTATACACAATACAAATTTCAGGCATTACCGTTACTGCGCCTATTATTATGATTATTATTATATTATTATTATTACTATTATTATTATTATTATTATTATTATTATTATTATTATTATTTTTGCCTGTTATCAAATCTCCTGGAAAAGTGAATAAATTCCTTAACAACAATACCTTCTGGCCATTAACTCATGTTGTACTGGTTGAAATGCGAATTTATACCTTTAATTATTACTTTAAATGAGTTATAATACAGAGATTTTGTGCTTAGTTTATTAACTAACAATATACACACACCTCTTTCATCATGTGTCGAATATCGCTTCCCTCGTTCGAGAGCTGAATTCGCGACACAAAGAGGGTGAGATTCTTCACCGATGGCCTTGCCGCGCTGACAGGTTGAGGAACCCTCCTGGGAGAGCGCAAGTTAATTGTGACCCACCCGTCCTCTTCCCTCAACCTCCCTGAGGCAGGGTTCGCCTGCCTGGGGGATGGGTGGCACGACCTTCGGGGGATAGGAGGCCCCTCCCCTACTCTGTGGCTTGGTGAGGGTCTGTTAGCGGTATTTATATCCTGACGGACGCGCGTGCCCCTCCTTCTTCGGTGGGAGGGGGGGGAACTGGAGGCCAAACGAGGCGTTTGATTAATCGAACGCCTCTCACCTTCAATGGAAGGTAAGGAAGAGGGCAGTGATGCCTCGTCTCTTGGCATCGGACAGTCCCTGTTCGTCATTGTGAAATCGGGGGCAGGAGTCCTTTCCTGAACGGGAAGGAGGTTGACCGCATTCTCTGCATGCTGCGTTTCTACCCCACATTCATGGCGGGAGTTGGGGGAGAGAATTTCATTTCCCTCGCTGCCCGCCGCGCTTCTTGAGTTTTTGACTTGCTGAACAACTTCCGCGTAACTGGGATTTGGGAGGAGCGTCTCTTTCAACGCATCTAACTCTGACCGGAATTGTTCTAGCGAAATTGCATTTTTCTGATTGACACTACGTGTTGGTGTTTCAGTTCAACTAACGACTTTTGTACCTCATTGTACTTTTTGAGGAGCACTGAAACGTCTACATCACCCATAGAGATTACTGGTATTCTATGGAAATTAGTAACGTAGAAGGTAATATTGTTCTCATTATCCCGGAGGGCCGACATTTTATTTATAATGTCTTTTAGGATAGTCTCGTTTCTAGAATTACCTCTACGAGTTGGGAGGGTAGCACTGAACAGCGTGTTTAACTGTCCCGTCGCATGTTCTATTTCTTCCGAATCATAGAAATCATGACAAACAGATACAAGAAGGTCTGACCTAATATGATCTAATTTGTCAAATATAAAACATAACAAAGGATTTTCTACAAGAACACGATTTTCAGCAGACGATCCCATTGCACCTGTATCGATGGAGGGGCATGCCTGCGGGGGTGGGGGTAGATGGTGGGGGGGGGTTTCTCGTCCCTTTAAATAATGGTCCAGATACCACCGGTTCGATGCTCAGGCATCGTTTCACATTAATTATGTAACTATTACTATAACTATTACTCTAACTATAACTGGAACTGTAACTGTAACTATAACTATTACTTTAACTATTTCATTTTCATTTTCATTTTCATATATATCATATATATATATGGGATGAATTTCACAATTAAACACCTGAAATAAATGAATGATGCAAACCCACAAGGAAAAAGAAAAATGATTCCAAGGCCTTTCGTGTATTCAGAAGTATACCTCGTCACCTGACGAGGTGTACTTTTGAATACACGAAAGGCCTTAGAATCATTTTTCTTTTTCCGTGTGGGTTTGCATTATATATATATATATATATATATATATATATATATATATATATATATATAGATCGGCTTGGCGTTGTATGGCATCGTTTCAATACGTCCCGTTTGAACGTAGTTTGAAATAATTGTATAGCCCTTTATTCAATTTATGCCGAGTTGTTCCGACAATGCAACAAAGTCTTTACCGTTGTTACAGCTTTCAATAAGTTTTCTTCTGCCGTCTGTGGAAGTAAGGTTATACTGACGTATTGGCAGGCTAAGGTTCAAGTTCACTCACCTGGAAAAAAGCTGATTGATTGAGTATTGGTAATCTGAAGAAAACACATGTCACACTGATTCGCTTTAGATTTGTTCACGTTGCAGAACATGGTTGGTCAACGAAAGCACTATTGTAGTTATATTTTAAATGATGTAGCAATGTTAAAGTATGAAAGTGATTTCATTATTTATTGTAAAACATGTAATCATAATTGTCCATTACATAACGCTCTGTCATTTATTTTCCTGCATAATGTCTAAGAAAATACTACACTGTTTATTTATGTTACGAAAATAATGGTGCGCACACAGTTATTCTTGATTAGTAACTGTATTTACTGTAATTAAAGTAATTGTTGCTAGTGACTTGTTTCTTAAAATACACCTACCACATATAAATACAAAATCACACGAAAATAAAATTTATATTAGATTATGTACATTTTGTAGGGGGGTGACGGGACTTTTCGAACACCCTGTACTTAAAATCTAATCTATCTTCAAGAATACGATTGAGCAAGACTAGAGGAGAGTATCACGTGATAACAAACCTATGCCTGATTGGCTGAACGTGAATACGAGTATGAACCAAACGAAACCTGTTGTTCTGGCTTCACAGCTCATATCACGTATTCTCGTCCAAATTCAGGATAGGCCTGTTTTCTACCTTTCACGATCTATCTATTAAACCTAACTTACATTTATACATAAGGAATTGTTATTTTATATTCATCAATAAATCCCGATTTTATGATCCCAACACCAACATCACTTCAAGAAGTTTCGTTAATTTACAATCTTTTACGACGCTTGATCCAACATTCTGTTCGTCCAAATCCACATTTTCTTTGTTATTAAAAATCATGCAGTTCGTTTTGTTGACATTTAAAAAAAGTTTGCTAAAGGTCAGCCAGTCAACAACTCTCAAACACTTATTTTTAAGTGTTTTCACTGTATTATCATTACCGCAAGAAAAAATATTGTTATATTATCTGGGAAGTTCGTTTTATTTAAAAATTAAACTTGGAAATCACTTGACAAAAAATAAATAGCTGCATTTTATATATATATATATTATGCATAAATCGTTAAATTCCCCTTACATTTACGTCGATAGTCATTGAAGTTATAAGTTTTATTAGCTCCTACATTTGATGTCTTTAATTTTTGCAAATTTTTAATTACTTACATTTGCGTTAAGGTACGGAGGGATTCCATTAAAAAGTTTAGAGAATGCGCTGTTTTATCGTATATAATGAGCATGTTTTCGAATTTCACTCGCTTTAGGATTTTAATTAAAGAACTCCAAATCAAATGACTACAGCTTCATGCTACCAGTAGCATGTGCGCAAAAAGGTAGACAGAAATGGATCGATTTGAGAATTTTCACCTTGAGTTTCTCACATCCATTTATGAGTTACAGTACGTTTACGAAAATTTTGGTGCGATGACGTCACACAGTCCTCACGTCATTTTATGAAGGCTATTTGAAGGGGATAGGGTAAGGTTAGGTTAATGGGAGACTTTATGAATCTTAATGGTATCGTAGCCTCTCGAGGAGATGTTGTAGCCCCGCAGATGTTTCAAGGGTGACATTTGAAACCCAGAATCAGCCCAACCCATGCGCATCCACAGCAGGACCACACTGTTGGCCGCGGTCCGAAACGCCCCGTCCGTTCACGAGCACGGGTTTGTTTGTTTCTTTTACGAAATCTCAAAAATAAATAATACTAATAAAAATACTAATAATCAGAACGTCTGTAAGCAAACGTAGGTCCCCTCCCTATCTTTCTCTCTCAAAGTTTTACATAGCCCTACAAAAAGTTATGCAAGGCGCAGAAAAGAACAACAGGTAACGAAACCATCGCTGACCTCTCGCAAAGCTGAAGAGAAACTGTCTCTGCTACTACGTGGTTATGCTCTCATCTTTGTCCCTGCTAAACGATCAAATAAGATAGGAGAAAAAAGGAATAATTATGAAGAGAAAGTTCATGAGAAAGAAAGAATGAAGAAGATTGAAAGATCCTGGGTGTATCGGAAATCGTTTTCGGGCAAGCTCTTTTTGTATTCTCGGAATGGAGAAAAAATTCCTCCTTCGTTTATTGAAACTTTTCGTTTAATTGGTATTAATTCCGTTTAATTGGTATTAAATATGTACATTTTGTAGGGGGTGACGGGAGTTTTCGAACACCCTGTATAATGTTGCAGTTTAAGTTAAAAGTCCCAAATTTGCTTCTTTCTTCAGTATGTGTATTGTCTATTAATGTTGTAGCCATATTTGTTGACATTTCGATCATGTTGTGGTCTGAGATAATTAATAGTTGGGGTCAGTTTTATATCAGCAATCAAGTTCGTGTTATTCGTGAATAGCAGGTCCAGGCAGTTATTTTTTCTGGTATTTTCTGTTATCTCCTGTGTCATCATAAACTCGTTTGTGAGAGCCATTAACATTTTTGCTTGATCCTGGTCATCTCTTGTGCCCCCCTTATCCTGGTGTATATATATATATTCCTCTCCACAGAGCATTATATTTGGGGCTGGAGGGTTTATGGATTTTATTAGGGTTCTGATATCATTAATGACATCCGAGAATTTTTCGGTTGGAGGTGTTTGGAGGTCTATAGATGACTATCAGTATCACGTTTAGTTTTTCTATTTTCAATGCTTGGAATTCCACAAAGCTGTTTGATTTACTTATTACCTTCTGTCATATGACCTTCATGTACATATAGAGCACAGCCAGCTTCACGTCTCGCTGTTCTACCAGCTCTTAGTAAGTTGAAACCCTCTATATTTATCTCTTTCTTATCAATACAATGTTTGTTGCAGTTTTCACAATTTTCTTGGCAATCTTTAAGATGAGTGTCTGTGAGGCATGCGATGTTCGCCCTTGTTTCGTCCATAAATCCTTTCATGTACGGAACTTTGTTGAGTGAGTGGTTTTGTTTCGTTCCTTGAATACTAGCCAGGGCAATTTTTATGTTCTTTGTTTTGCTTTGCCCCTTGAGCATTTCAAGTTCGTTTTCCTTCGGTTTCGCTTGTTTAGTTGCCCTATGATCCTCCGAGAGAGATCCGTTTCCGCCTACCTGTTCTGGTAGCGTTTTGCCAGGAAGAGGTTCGGCTCTGGGGTTCCCAGCTGTGTCGACTGTATGTATTGTATGACATTTAGCAGCCGTATTGTGTTTGCGATGTTGAAACAATTTTGTTCGCGATTTATGTACATATGTTTATTCATGTTATTCCTATTGTCCTTTGAACTTTGTCCTTTTTCCTTTGGGTTCGTCGGGAGATGTTGATAATAGTATTTTTTTCCGTATTTGCAGGTTCCATATTTTGTGTAAGTCCTGCAAATGTCCGGGTGGTAGAATTTGCATCTGTTTCCGAATTTACAATGACCATTATTGTAGAAGAAATTGCATGTTGGGGGATGTTCATATGTACATTGCCCTCTCTTATAGCTGCAGTTATCTTTTACATAATATCTGCATATAATTCCCTCCCCATATTTACTCGGGACCTTTGTTTTTTGCTCCTTATTGGGGGACAGTTTCATTCTGTTTTCTTGATGTACGCTTGTCTTTTCCTATTTGTGCTATTTGTGCTAATGTCCTTCGTTGCCTTTATACTATCAGTTTTTATATATACTCTATATATATATATACAGGGTGATTCAGCAAAGAGTACATTAAATTTGAGGATGAAATCCTTGGATAATTCTAAACCACAATGTCTCTATGGTAAAATGTCAGATTCTGCATAGTTTCCATGTTACAATACATTTAAGATGTATTAATGAGAGTGAATATGAAGTGAAACCCCGTAGGTTTTTGTAATCATTTATTCACAGATCTCTACAGTGTGACCCCTCTTTGTTACAACCTAAAGGAAATGTTCAAAGTTGCCCCTTTTGCCTCAATGCAGGCCTGTACACGTCGTAACATTGAATATCTGACGCGTTCCAGAATGCCTGGACTATGTTTAATTTGCATCAAGGGAATATCTGGATACTGTTTATCCCAACAGGTGGATAGGGCGTGGTGGCCCCGTTCTCTGGCCAGCCCGCTCCCCAGGTCTTAACCCTTTGGATTTCTACCTGTGGGGCCATTTAAAGACGTTGGTGTATGATACAGAGGTTCAAACAAGAGAGGAATTATGGCCACGTGTTCGTGACAGGTGCGAGCAAATTAAACATAGTCCAGGCATTCTGGAACGCGTCACACATTCAATGGTACGACGTGTACAGGCCTGCATTGAGGCAGAAGGGGGCAACTTTGACCATTTCCTTTAGGTTGTAACAAAGAGGGGTCACACTGTAGAGATCTGTGAATAAATGATTACAAAAACCTACGGGGGTTTCACTTCATATTCACTCTCATTAATACAACATCTTAAATGTATTGTAACATGGAAACTATGCAGAATCTGACATTTTACCATAGAGACATTGTGGTTTAGAATTATCCAAGGATTTCATCCTCAAATTTAATGTACTCTTTGCTGAATCACCCTGTATATATATATATATATATATATATATATTATATATATATATATATATATATATATATATATTATTGTGTTTGTCTTTTATCTGTTTTTGTATTACTGTTTTACTTTATATCCTTGTTTTAACTTTTATTTTCTCATTCAGCTTTTCACTGATGATGACCCTCACTTTGCGTCAAAACGTTTGTAATAAATGTTTGAAGCCATCGTCTTGATCTTCTTATTCCTTACTAGACTTCGGTTCCCTAAGAATAATTGTCGCCAATATATATATATATATATATATTAGTGATGTAGCGGATGTCATTTTTTTCACATCTGCGGATGCGGATGCGGATGAGGATGTTTGATCTCAACATCCGCGGATGCGGATGTCTACATTTTCGTTATTTTTTAGGATATATTCGAAATTTGTTGTGTTTAACGTATATAATAAGTTATTATAGAGAGAGAGCTGTAGCTATAATGTAGTATAATTGATTAATTGTACAATAATTGCTGTACTTTTCTCTGAACATATAAAATAATATCAAGCATCTAACTAATATAGAAATCAATTAGTGAATTCGTCTGCAAATAAATTCGTTATATTTTGTTGAGTTTCAGCCACAATTAGAAACCATAATTGTGTTACCAGGATGCGGGACGTGAACCCAACTCAAATGCACCCCACCGACCTCTTTCCCCAAGCTCCACCCTTATAGAAAGAGATCTTTAATTAGCTTGATAACTATTTATATTAAGTTTAAAGTTTTATTAGGCATATTTATAAATGAGTAATTAAAATAAAGTAAACTAAGATGTTCATCGTTTAATGTTCAAACTTAATTATAGGAAGGTTATGCTTAAGGAACATTAATTTTTCTGCCTTTTCTGCTGCCAGTCTGTTTCTCTTTTCATCATATATTAATCCAGCACTGCTAAATAATCTCTCGCTTGGTACGTTTGTTGGAGGACAGGCTAAATGTTTCCTTGCAAGTTTACTCAAGTATGGATAGATATTCTGCGTATTTTTCCACCAACTAATAGGATTGTCACATGCAGCCAGGCGTTTTTCTTGGTGATAGCTCTCGATCATTTTTACTACATCTTTTGACATCGCGTAGGTCTCGTCATTGCTGCTTGACTTAAGAAACTGAGAGACAGATTCTGTGATAGATTTGCTTGTTGAAGGTGTTGGTTCTGTCACTGAAACTTTTATTCTTTTGGTGGGTGGCGAAGCGACAGATTCAAGAGATTGAAGCTCTTCAACTGCTTTGCCAAGTGATGATTTAACTCGTTCTAATGTACTAGGTGAAAATAACTTAGCTTTGTAACGTGGATCTAAGTAGGTTGCAAGAGAGTAACTTCATACAAGAACAGCCTCTCGTCTTGTCGCTTGCATCACTTTTGCGCACAATGAACTAGTTCTATTAATATAGTAGAATTTGATAATTTCCGCTTATTAATGACATTTTATCTCAACGGTCCACATCCGCACGACATCCGCAGTCCAAAGTGCGGATGCGGATGCGAGAAAATGCGCGGATGTTCCGCGGATGCGGATGTGACCTACATCACTAATATATATACAATATTAAAATCAGCACTTGGTAAAACATCTTCTTTATTCAATCGCGACAGTTTCGGAGCAGACTTTCTCCATCATCATAAATAATAATAATTAATATTAATAGTTAAAATATGTTATCTGGTCACTTCGAAATTAGAATTAGTTAATTTGCAGCTGCAGTACAGTACTTTGAAGCCAAAACCACACAGAAAATTCAACCAGCCAACCATCCCGGAATTTTTAATGAATATTTTTAAAATATTGTACAGAAATTAATCAAGTGAAAGAAATAAAAATAAATAAAAAATAAATTAAGAAAATAATTAATTAAATAATTAATTTATAAAGAATAAATTAGTTCCTTTGAAGTGGTTTTAAAAGTGAATTAGATTAATTAACGAAATCTTTATCTTTGATCTGTATTTGTTTGAAAATGATATTCATACAAATTGCAACGTTAATTACCGTCTTATAAACACAAAGTCACGCTACATATATACTGTATATATATATATATATATATATATATATATATATATGTGTGTGTGTGTGTGTATATATATATATATAAATAAATATAAATGAGGAAAGACTTTATAACTTTGTTCTTGCAGAGAAAAATTTCAATAAAACTGAAAATAAAAATTTTTTAATTTATTAAAAATCTCAAATAACTTTTTGATGTGCCAATTCTATTATAAATGCGAAATATCAAGAGGGATCAAACTTGTTGATATTTAATTAATTTTTTATCTCGTACAACATCATGTGAACAGCGAAGCTTTTTATCTCCTGACAAATCCATTTCTTTTGATATACTTTTTCTTTCAACCTTTCAAATGTTCCGTGCGATGATTCTTCATTTCACGAAGGGCAAGCTTGTCGCCCCTCCTCTCGAGTTGGCCTGGTGAAGTAGTGAGTTGGTTTCTTGTACTCTCCACCTCACATTGCCAGGTACGCCCGGCTCATCGGGGATTGTTCTGAGCCAGGCGTCTAATCTTCTTTTCAAGATGTCCACCGCAACACCACTCATGTTCCTTAGGTCATTAGGCAACTGATTAAAAAGTTTTGGTCCTCTCACAACAAAACTATTTTCTTTCAGGGTTAAGGATGTTCCCTGTCTCGCCTTTAATTTGGGAATACGACGCAGTCTTCCTTTTCTACTTTCCACTGTTGTTTGAGGAGTTTCATGGTTCAGACTAAGATTAGGGACTAGTTTCTCCATTATTTTCCAAGTGTAAATGATGGTGTATCTCTCTCTTCTCCTTTCCAGAGCATATACATAGGTTTAATTCGCGTAATCTTTTCCAGTAATTTAGTTCTTTGCACCCATTGATCTTGGCTGTGAAGCTTCTCTGAATCCCTTCTGGCTGTGTAATGTCTTCTTTTTTATATGGGCATATTATAACTGAGCAGTATTCCAATTTGTGTATGATCAGCGTTTTCAGTAGAGGAATCATTATATTCCTATCCTTTCGTTTAAAGGTTCTCAGTATCTGCCCAGTTATTCTCTTTGCTCTGTTTACTGCTATCTTATTCTATGTTTCAAATTTCGCATCATCAGTCATTACTACCCCTAAATCTTTTGCTTTAGAATTTCTTTGAATTTCCTGTCCATTTGGGGTACAATAATCCATGGATTTTAGGTCCTCTCTTTTTCCGTACCGTAACAACTGAAATTTCTCAGTGTTAAACTTCATATTGTTGTCTTCCGTCCGCTTGTAGATTCTGTTCATGTTGATTTGTAGAGATCCTATATATTCTGGGTTTCTTATTTTTCTACTGATCTTTGTGTCATCGGCAAAGGATGTGCTGTCTCTGGTAACATCCTCATCTATGTCAGTTAGCATGATTATGAAGAGTAGTGGAGCTAATACTGTTCCTTGTGGTACTCAGCTGAGGACCTCTGATTCTGATGAAGATACTCCTTGTACTGTAACGACTTGCCGCCGCTCACTAAGGAAATTACGAGGGCCACTCAATATATTTTGCTCCACCTTTTTTTTTCTTTCCAAGTTTCCTTGCAAGTTCCAGAAATTTTGTAGTAAAGTAGTTACATACCTCTTTTACAAGTTTTTATCTTTTCACATTGTCTCCATCCTTTTCTACGGCTTTCCTCCACCTCGAAACAAGGGCCTTTATTCCTTGCTTGTAAAATTCCGCTAGGTTCCGCTGCAGCCACCTCTTAACCTCCTCAACAACCTCATCGTCACTCTGAAACTTTCTTCCACGAATAGCATCCTTCATTGGCCCAAACAAATGGAAGTCTAAAGGTTCCAGATCCGGGCTGTATGGAGGGTGGGGTAACACAGTGAAGCGCATTTTTGTGATGGCCTCTCTTGTTTGCAAACTTTTGTGTGGTCTTGCGTTATCGTGAGTAGTATGGGCGGAAAAGGTTAGAGTGCAAGGCAATTGCAAATGTTGATCAGTGTTGCAAAGGGGGAAGGGGAATGTTGCAAGATGTTATGCAACAAGGGGATGGGTCTTGCAACAAGTCAATGCTGCAAAGGGGGGAGGGGTTATCTCCCAAGCTGCAATGAAGAGGGAGGGGAACTCCCCCAGCAATCTGGGGAGTTCACCTAACCTCTTTGGGGGAGAATGTGGGACGGCCTCACCCCCCAAAGGGGCATACCTAACGTAAGAGGAGAGAGGAGAGAGAGAGAAAGAGAGCATCCAGTTTCTGTGAGAGGCAGAAGCAGCTCACTGAGAGATCATGATAGCAACACTTGACTTAGCACTCGAAATCCGCCAGTTGGCGTATAAGCCAGTTGGCTTAGAAGACTTAATCTGGCTTAGAAGGCGTAAATGGTTTGTTCAGGTATACATTATTAGGGTTGAGTTGCCAGATTGCGCTATTTATTTAATTAAAGCATATATTCTTGACAGTTGGCTTAGAAATCCGTCAAATGGCTTAATCCGCCACTTGGCTTAACCCGCCAGTTGACTTAGAAGACCTAAAAGGCAGCTGTATGTGTATACAGTGCCCGCGAAAAGTATCCGATCACTCAAGAAAATACAATATTTTCCCTTGATATTCAGAGACACGTAATTCACTTTCTATTTGTTCTAGCGACATCTGGTAACTTTGAGGTTGCTCGCTGATATGAGAGCTATCCAACGCATTCTCAAATTAGTGTTCTGGTAGCCTTCGTTGCGGGTGGCTGTGTCTCAAATTTGTCAGATTTCACTGTTTGTGTAAATTTCTTGATATTTTTTTTTTTTTTTACAGAAAGTGGTGTAAATAAAATTTATATATAATGTGTGCTAAAAAACAACTTAAGAGTGATTGTCGAGGTGCTATTGTTGCTTTGCATGCATGTGGCAAATCACAGAGACAGATAGCTAAGGAATTAAACATATCCCAAAGTACCGTTAATTTATGGGTTTCACGGGCTAAGAACAATGGTGGCCTAACCACGCCAGTCCCTAAAAAACGATCTGGCAGACCGAGAAAAACAAATTCGCGAACAGACAAACTTATGAAACGTTTAGTATTGAAAAACCCAACAATAACTGCGAAAGAAATAAAATTTAATATGAATAATTTGTTATCTGGTGTTTCTGAACGAACTATCCAGGAACGGCTCCAAAAAGAACTCGGATTACCATCTCGCCATGCTGCTAAGAAACCGTTCATTAATGAAAAAATGCGTAAAAAACGTGTCGCATTTTGTAAAAAATACATTCATTGGACTGTTGATGACTGGAAGAAGGTTTTATTTAGCGATGAGTCGACATTTTTGACATTCAGAAGTTGTCCAAAAAAGGTTCGCCGGCCTATTGGCTCAAATAGGATCGACCCTAAATACACCCTAAAGACAATGAAACACCCTCCAAGTGTGATGGTTTGGGGTTGTTTCGGTTACTATGGGCGTGGAAACTTATATTTTCTTCCGAAGAACACAACTATGAATGGTGCACGGTATTTAGCAATGCTACAGGATAAACTTCCAATGGCAATGGCAATCCAAAGGATGAAAACATACATGCATGATGGTGCACCATGTCACAGGGCCAAAATAGTGACAAAATGGATTACTGACAATAAATTTGATATTTTGGATTGGCCTGGTAATAGTCCAGATCTCAATCCGATAGAAAATCTGTGGCTAATAATAAAAAATAAGGTTGAATGCCACGACACTGGCTCAGTCGAAAAATTACAAGAGGCCATCAAAAAGGTATGGTGCAAGGAAATATCAGTGGAAGTTTGTCAAAACTTGATTAAATCCATGCCAAAACGTCTAGGACAAGTCATCCAAACCAAAGGACAGATGACAAAATACTAATATAAGGTTAGTATACATTTAAACATTGTTTTTTATGTAAAAAATACAAATTTCAAGGGTGATCGGATACTTTTCGCGGGCACTGTATATTAATTAACTTTTAAGCTGCCAGATTGCGCTATTCAGATGTTCTTGACAGTTGGTTAGAAATCCGTCAGTTGGGTTAGATTGCGTAACCAACCATTTGGTATACATATAATTATATAATAATATCGTTTTTATATACACATCCAAAAGAATTAAATAAAACACCATTACATCATTTTGTTTATTTAGACGAATTATTGGAATCAATTTCACAAAATATTTACAAAATAAATACACAATCCTATAAAATCGAGGAATATATACAATAAAAATTAATAATAATATAATAAATACGAACGTTCGAATATATATATATATATATATATAATATATTATATATTCAAAAATTAAATAAAAAATAATATAATGCAAAACGATGGAGTATAATCATCAATATATTAGTACAGGAAAAAAATATATATATATACACAAATATATTAAATAAATAAATATATTGAATATAAATATACATCCAAATACTTTATGTCCTACTGCGCTTAACTAAAACACTAAACTCGCATTTAATCGAGTCTAAAGTCACATCATTATTGCTTTGCACTACGCAGTAAATATGATTTAAAATTATTTCCCCGCTCAAGGTGTGCGGGTGCCTATACTCGATGTAAATGATCTTCATATCGTTCAATACTATTTTTGTGCCCACTTTACTTTCGGTTGGCAAGTTATCTTTAAACACGCTAGAATACATCATTATTAAATATAAGTTTATAAACACTCCTTTCCAATCGAGAGTTTTTTCTTACCGATCCGAGCTTTTCAATCGTAAACTCATCTTCACAACGCATAGCGACAATTGAAATAATCTTCTAAGTCGTAATGACAGCTGTTCATTATATAGAGGTACAATTCTTCAGGGTGAACGGTGAAGGCGAGCTCTGCCCTGTACCGCTCGAGTCGTTTGTACCAAAGTTCATGATATTGCGAAGAGTTTAAACCTTTTAAATAAGCATCCAGCTCTAGAACATTCTCCACTTGTTCATTACTACATTCGATAAACCCGTCGAGCAGAGCGGTGTATGCGTATTCAAGAACCTTGTCAAAATAAATCATATCCGTAACACGCGCGTCTAATATAGGCTTCAGCTTGCGGAATCCGTCGATTTCAAACATTCTGTCGAGGATGAAACGGTTTTGGGTATGGACAAGAACATTATTATCAGATGCATTCTTCCACATCAGTCGTATATCAATGCATGGCTGATCGTTATTTATACACAACGTACAAACAATGGCATATGAGGGGGCATCACTAATCTGTTCTCTTCTTGTACCTACACCTGCAGGAATTTTATGACGGTCCTCACCCCACTTCTCAACTGCAACAAAGACTCTATTCATCTCCTCAACATTTAAATAAATAACATTACGTTTACCAGAGTTTGCTTGTCTACAAGTCGTTTCAAGTACATATTTAATGCCACCGGTTTCACGCCTGAACACGCGCAATGACTTCGTCACGGACATATCGTACGCGGCATTGAGAATATTTCTCAAAGGAAGTTCCATCGTATTCGAGGAGTGCGCGTCAAGTCGGTTCAAGCTCTGAGATGACTATGAGCCACGGGTGGGCGGGTCGGATCGACGGGGGAGCGAGTCACACCATAAGCTATTGAATCGTGTACGGATTTGTTCTAGCATGAATCAGGCGAGTACTTGTACCCATTATACAGGGCAATTTTCCGACACATGGGGAATTTTCAGTTTTAATGTTTTATGCGCACTAGACGTTCTCCACACATTAACATTTCGGTGCACTATTTGAGAGAAACATGTGACCGTATTTATCCTTATTTTTTAACAATCGATACTTGTCTCTAAACTCTATTAAAAAATCACGTAGGCCTTCAGCCAAAACCTCACTGCGAACCTCATCATGATATATGAATATAGTGGTAAAAGTACTTTAGCTTGTCCATGATGACAAGGTTTACACTCTCACCTGCAGGGTATGCGTACTCGGTATGATGCAGCATGAAATAATACCCTCTGTCACACCAGTCATCAACAAGACTCATTACTCATATCCGTTCCTTCTCTTCTGCACTCGTTGTTTCTTTCACCTCACGGTATATGTACGCTTTCATACAGTTTAGCCGTACAACGTAGTCCATTACATCGTTTGTGCCGCGAAATCCGGCAATACTCTCTCCAGAATATCCATAGAGTATTTGAACATCTTGTTCCTTCGCGCGATTCAATGTAGCCTTAAAAGTCTCAAAGGAGGGAGGGGGGGTTCGTCTTTCAGTATTCACTACATCTTCTGACTTTACCGAATACCACTTCATAAACGTCGAACACGCAATATCAAAAGTAGCCATCACTATTTTTCGTCTACGTTAGAAAATACACATCTGAGCTCCAGGGCTTGCAGAGGTCAACTGAGCACGCCGGGAAAGAGATATGCCCAGGTAGTAGCAGGAGCCACATGACCGAGCTCACAGTGGGAGGAGCTTAGGATTGTACATACGCACGCACACGAAGGAGAAAATGAAACTCAAATTGAAACTAATATACATAATAAATAAACATATCGTTAACAATACACACACACACATATATATACATACATATATATATATATATATATATCAAGGATCAAGGATTAAGGTATCCAAAGGGTACGGTATCATAGGTACCAGGCACCTGGTAACGTTTCCTATAGATGCTATGGCATACCATCGTACCTCTAAGTTCCTTCACCCCCCAAGTTTCTGCGCCCGAAAATTGTGGGTCCCCACAGTCAGTTGGGGTGGATGGTCGCCCTCATCTTCCAAGCACACTAGATCCTTCAACGAGTCAGAGTTAACGACTCATCGGTTCGCATGGTTAAACGTGATACCCTTAGCCTTCATGATATATTTCAAATCCTCCCCCACCCTCACCCGTACCCAATACGTTTTTGGTCCTGTTGATATAAATGAGTCAGTGTATGCACCTTCACCATAATCATCCTTGATCTCGTCAGTTAACTCTTCGAGGAATTCCCCAAAATGAGGCATGTATTTACCGTCCCTCTCTGTGAATATTAAGCTATCTGCCACCCAAGAGAGTGCAGTAGTTCCCAAAGATTGATGCGGGCGTAGGCCGTTGTGAAGCTGGCTACAGGTACGTTTGTACGCCGTGAGGTATCTGTGGCTAGTTCGGTGATGTTGTACTTTATTATGTAAGTATTACCTACATTCACGATCTCCATAACCTCTTTATCGGGAGCGTTGGCATAATCCCATACTTCACTATAACTTTGTGTCAAATGAACGTTCTCTTTGCCAGTATTCTGTGCAAATTTTCACCAAAACTGTTTAGACACAACTTTGCACTAAAGCGCTTGCCAGGATTCTTAACAATTTGGGAATGGTCAAGCTGTATCCCTTCACGGGCACGGTAACGCTGAATATAATCCGTTTTTTCATCTTCCGTATCAACTCCTCGCGGATACCCCGATGCTTCTACCTTATCCTTCCAAAAAGCATTTATATATGGCGTGAAAATGTTGGGTAGCTTCTGAAACCTCCACACCTCATGTATCTTCAATATTCTGTATCCATGGCGAACGGCTAGGTCCAGCTCAGGGCTTGTATATACACCTTTGATCTTACGCTGGTTGGTTGTATGATTACAATCCCCTTTGTTCTCCTCTGCGCACTTCACGCACAGGGGAATCATGAGCTTGTAATCTTAAACGACGGGTAAGATCGGCATCTATAAATCGCGAGGGGGGAGCACGTCTACGAAAGAGAGTCCAAAGTAGCGCTCACTCAAGTTAGCTGAGAACTTCTCGATGGTTTGCATGGCGGGGCCCACGAGTTTTGCAGGTGCACTTACGGGATGAATTGTTCTTCATCACGTAGGGATATAAAGAACAGAAGTCATAGTAATGGAATTTCACGCCCTCCGTAGGTGGAAAGTATTGCTTGAATGGGTATGTACGCCCTCCGAACAAGCTATCGCCGCATTTGAGTGGATCCAACACCATTGAATGCTTGATGGCCCTTATTTATTCACGGTACTGGCCGTCTGTTTCCATCCTTGCATCATGCTCATGCTCCCACAAGATCTTGTGAGTGATCTTGTGCGTGATCTTGTGAGTGATCTTCTGCGGGTCCATGCAAGACTGTCGGCAGGAGATCTACCGTGGCTATCTCCTACGATTCCACACTCAGGACGTGTGCATCCATGCCACCAGCAACCGTTAAAGGAGTACACAGTCTTCTCACCAGTGGTACGGTCTTCGCTTAGACCATCAACCCAAAAAACACGACCAGTGACCTTAATGAGTACTTCTTCCGTGTTGCGGGCATGCTTTATGTATACACCTGTCTGTTGCTGTAGGTGTATGAGCCAGTAAATAGCCTTGTGCCAATAACTGCTGGGATTGTTTCTGTGAATGAAGGATAAGGTGCTTTAGGCATGAAGTTATTCTTGAACACCGTAAAACATAATGAGGCGATCGTGGTTGCGACTTGCAACGGATCGCATTTGAAACGGGCTATGTACATCCTTCTAAAGGCCATGAAACATACTCTAAGCACGCGCACATCATCTTTGCAATAACGTTCACATTCATCAGCTATATTGTATGGATTAGCTTTATTAAAACTGTTGTAGTCGCGGTCAAAATCTTCATACTCACTGTCACTCATGTCGGTGTAGCTAAATTAATGTTTGGGTGGAGGTACTCCTCCTAATTTAAAGTTTCGCTAGTGAGGAATGTGTGAGGGAAATATCCTTTTGAAACTTCAGCGGCTACGCCCATGACCTTGGGTAGCTTTGCTAATTTACAAGGTGCGAATAATAAAGTATCTTTAAACAGAATATTACCTGTAAATATCTCAGATGACTCGTGTTCAAGCAACTCCTTATAAAGGAACTGTGTGTCAAATTTTGCTCCTTTATGGGCAAGAATATACAGTCATTTTTTTAACTTGTCCGCTAACTTGACAATATAGGATACAAAGATTTTCACAGGGCTGTCGTGCGCAATCGCTTTAAAAACGTTTGTCCGTTTACCACATTTGTGACACTCATCACACTCGATCTCTATGCACTCATCACAGATAGACTGGCTTACAAGTAAATGTGGAATAACCTCTTTGGTTTCAGCGTTCCTGTATGTTTCTCTATCGTAGTTCACGGTTATACAAGGGCTATTTTTAGGCTTAGCATCTTTCATATAACATACATGCTTTACTCCATCCGCCTTATATTTCTCATGGCATGTAGAACAGTGAATTTCATCACATTTATGCTCGAAATTCCCCCATTTATCTATCATGTGAAACATACCGCACTTACAAATCCTCATTTTCCTGCAAGTGCAATTGCCCTATGGAGCTCAAAGCATTTATTATTGAAAAATGTACGTCTACACACATTACATTCCCTCGTCTCAGCTTCAATTACATGACTTTCACATTTGGGGCTTTTACACTGCTCACATACCATGTAGCATTTCTTACAGTTTCACTATATCATCAGCAAACTCGAGACATCCCTTACACAAATCTGGATGCCTTCCATATTTTCGACTTTTATCATAACAAGCGTAGAGAGTCCTTATATTACGGATGGGGAGATACGATGTTCCTGACAATCCTAAAATAAGTAGAGGTATTGTACGATCTCTCACATAGCTTTTAAAAACACACACAGTCTTACGACGATCATCCATTCCAAATACAATTATACGAACATTCATTTCCTGCTCTACCCTTCTCAGGTATTCAGGACCCATATTAGAGAAGCAGCTGCTGCTGGTGTGGAAGAAGTACCCGGAATTGAACAGGAATAAGGGAGTTATATTTGAGGAAGGTACTATTGTGGGGGTTGTGTCGTAAGACGTAGAGGATTGGGGCTCTATTACTGGGGGTCTAACACCCGGCGCAATCCTGGCACGCTTTATACCTGATGTGGAAGGTTCTTCATCACGCTTTCGCTTTGAATTGTCGAGTGCTACAGGTATCACTGTTGAGGGTTCGTCAGCGGGAATGGAGTCTGTAGCTACACGTCATCGGGTCATGTGTAATATCGATGATGGAGTGCTGTACATCGTCGTCATTCACGGTTCTCTGGAAGAAGAAAAACAAGAATACCACGTATAAGGAGCATGTATTATATCTGGCCTTACAGGCTGTGGTAAAACTGTGTTTATGCTTAAAATCATTAAAGATAATGGGGAGATGTTCTCAAAATTTGTGCATAAATTAATATGGTGCTATTCGACGTATCAACCAGTGTTCAACGAGTACCAAGATGATATTTTGCTCCACAAAGGTGTATATGACGTTAATTCGTTAAAGGGAAATGAGCATACAGTTTTTGGAGGTTTATAAAGAAGCTACAAGTCGGCGTTACGGATATATGCTTTGTGACCTTCACCCGCGAAACACGTTTAGGGTGCTTCTAAGAACGAATATATTCCCAAACGATCCTGAAACGGTGTATATTCCAGAATGACAAATAGGCTGAAGAAATACCGTGAATTGATAAATATCTATCATCGATTGCACCGGGCAATGCAACAAGTATTTTTTAAAAATATCGACTCCGATTTTTTAAAATGCATCTGTGAAATCTGTCTTAATGTTATAAAATGTAATGTACAAATAAGTCAAACTGTGGGGAATAAAAAGCGAATTATTGTACAAAGAGGGGGATCACTCCTCCCCATTTTATTTTCAGTTTTGGGACGTTTACTGACTAGATTAATATGATGAAGTGGTAGTGATTCCGCACTAGATGTATGCTTCACTGCAAAGTTCAAAGAGTCCAGACACGGTTCTAGAACCCCGTAAAAGTAGGCGTAAAAGAATGTAAGGCGAATTGATAGACCTATTAACCAGTGAAAAGTCACATGATGAGAAAAGGATCTTGTACCAAGAGGCACTCCAGAAATTCCTTCATGTGTACGAAGATTAGAAGAATCCGACAAATCTCCCCGTGGTTATTAGGCACAGTACGAGCAACGATGATCATGGCAACATGGAACCTGGGCCCGACGTTCGAGATGACCAACCAAAGAATAACTGCGAACACATCGAGCATGTATTAAAAAGCAGTCTCCCACATACATTGAGGGATAAAAGCTAAAGTCTTTATAATCTGTTGGGTGAGGACCCCATCATACAGTGGACCAATACAGGTGAGGTCATTGTTGAAGGAGAAAGGGTACAGGGATCCAATATCGTCGACATTGGATATGATCTGGTGAGAAAGTGGGACAGGCCCTCACCAACAAGATGGGAGCATATTAAAGCAACACTACAACAAATAAATGTCCACAAAAAAATTGATAGGAAATCTGAATAGGTTAAAAGACTTGGAGCAAGTCTTGCATGTGTCACAACTGAGTACGCCATCACCCCAAACAGTAGCATCTCTGAAGAGGAGAAAGAAGAGACCAAACGGCCAACCTTATCCACGTGTCTCTGAAATACGCAAATGGCTAACATATTAAGAAAACGCTATCATGACATTTCTAACCCGCCCCTATGGCGGTGTTAATAGACTGTACAGAGGTGTTTACAATGATGGATTAGGGAAAAAAGATGTTGAGAGGATTTTGCCGGAGCAGGATGCTTATACACTTCATAAGCCTGTGAGAAAAAGATTTAAAACGACCAAGACAGCAGCGGCTTCGATTGACCCTATTTGGCAAGCGGATTTAACAGACATGCAAAAATATTCAGTGTATAATGAAGGCTACCGCTACAACCTATTCATAATAGCTGTATTCTCTAGATATCTGTGGCTAATTCCTCTGAAAAATAAATCGCCTGAAACAGATGCTAAAGCTACCAAAACGCTAATGTTGAAAGAAAACGGGGTTTCTGACTATTTTTGTATGGATATGGGGAAAGAATTTATAGGCCGCACTTTTCAGAACATGCTGACAGAGTTTGATATTAGTTACTAAACTAGGAATTCTATACATAAGGCACCGTTTTACCCATAAAAACGCATACAGATATAAAACATTCTGGGATGATTGGCCTCATAATATAATCGATGACACCACCGGACGATTGGCACAACACCTAATGACGTTTTAGAAAGAGGTACGCGTCCAGTGCCTGGAGCTTCGCAAGATCCTTTTAAAAAATATGGGAGATAATACCCGCTCCGCGGGGGAGTGATGATGAATCTGCACGATATCCGCTTATCAGTGCATGGAGAGCGTTCTCGTCCATCATCCTGAGGAATATGTTCGATTTGTACGGTGTCTGCAGAATGGCGCCTTCTTTTGGCCGAATGATGTTTTCGCTCCTGAGGTATATCAGTAACGATAGGAACTGTGTTCGAATTTCCTTCAAGCTCACGTTGATCAGCTTCAGGAAGTATTCGTGCTGGGTCTCCAACTGGTGAATCTCCACTCTTGGTGTCCATTCTGCTAGAAACTCCGTTGTCGTCTTCAGGTCCTTCACCCACTTCTGTAAGCTCTTGAGAAGGTTCGGGCCATGAGCTCGAGTCCATAATAGGTAGGTTCGAGGATAGATCGAAAAGCCTTTTGCGGTTCGAGGAATCTCCAGCTGGGGAGACGTCATCGAGATCAAGAGAATGCAGAGAGAACGTGTCTGAATCACTGCTAATATCGTGGTCGACTGACCGCATACCTAGAAAGCACAAGCAAATAAATAATTAAACGAGCGAATGAATATGATGATACATTACTGATTTAGAAGAGTGATGGTTAAATTTAACACTCACTCATAAGAATTGGTAACTTACCTTCACTAGTATGCCCTCTTTCACTTAGAAAACTATCTATTAAAAACTTAAAGGCTGACATTAAGTTCACTGCGTATCCAATGCAGGGTCAAAGGTAAATGAATATGAAGACAAACTTGTATAGTATAAGGAACGAGTAGTAGCCAGACCAACTCTTAACACTCCCCAAACCAAGAATAAGAGCATTGTCCATCTTCCTTTCCCTTATATAGAAAAAAAATAAAGAGACAGCGAAGCGCTACGCTGTCTCTCTATTTTTTTTTCTATATAAGGGAAAGGAAGATGGACAATGCTCTTAGTCTTGGTTTGGGGAGTGTTAAGAGTTGGTCTGGCTACTACTCGTTCCTTATACTATACAAGTTTGTCTTCATATTCATTTACCTTTGACCCTGCATTGGATACGCAGTGAACTTAATGTCAGCCTTTAAGTTTTTAATAGATAGTTTTCTAAGTGAAAGAGGGCATACTAGTGAAGGTAAGTTACCAATTCTTATGAGTGAGTGTTAAATTTAACCATCTTGGTGAAATGGCTAGGGTACCCAGAAAGCTTCAACACCTATATAAAAGCTGCTGCAATAATGAAGCTTAAATAGTATGCATCATGGCGCCTAAAGACTTCTGTGTCACACACCCTTCCTCTTCTTCTCTGTCTGTACATCCTAACAACATCTTGGCCAACTTTTTAACAGAACTCCATGGGCCCATTGAATTGGAACGTGATTCGTACGAGTACGAAGTTGGTGTTTGTGTGTTCCAGTTAGCCACCAAATTTTTAACTCTTGAAAATGAGCAGACCATATTTCTGATCCTTAGAAGAGGCAATGAGTTTGAAAAATTAGGCATAACCTTAGACAACAGTATGCGATCAGTCCTGGTGGGTCGGGTACAATACTATAGTACGTTGAAATTAAAATCGACGCTTAGTAGAAATATTAAAGACAAAGAGCTTTTCACAATTGTGGCCGAGGGTCGCTATAGTGCAGCCCTCCAAAGAGACACTTTTCACGAGGCACAACATGACTTGTCCAGCTTAATGTATCAGCTGAAGATGGAGAAATTGGGTAAAAGCTATCCATCCCCAGACATGTGCTATATTTACAGCAATATCGTGTACCATTAATTTGTTGGGGACACCAAGGCGCGCCTGCTGCGCATTGTACACATTCCCAACCATAGAGCGAAGAGTTTCAGCATTATATATGACAAGCCCCATTATGTGAATGTTGCGACTAATCTATTAACCAATATCTCAATATATATAAGGACGATTGAGAGAATAAATTCCCCATTCGGTGATGGGAACTTAACAGTGAAGCTACACTTTTGTCGCATTCAGTTGTAATGATCGAAGGCATTTCACAGTCTATCGAGGGGTGAGATATCAGCGTGGGAGTGGGTTTGCCTCCAATTTTTCAACCATACTACGTACGGCTGTCCCAGTGTTGAAGAGGTGTGCTAGATACCTCGAGAGGAAGGCGTTACAATCAGGTTTCAACGAGGTAGAAGACATAATGGGTGGAACTAAACCTAAAGAAGCTATAAAAAAACAATTAAAACATACACGGGACGAAATCATCAAAGATACAAAGAGAAAAATGCGTGGTGGCGGAAAGAAGAAGAACAGGGCTGTCAAGGAGTTACCAACACGTGGCGCTAAATGTAAAAGGATATGAAAAAACAGGTGTTCTAAGCGAATGAAGCCTGTGGCTGATCATTTTTTTAACTGATATAAGCTAAGGACACTGCTCTCACGAATCATAGGTTGAATACTACTTGTCGAGAGAGGTGGTACTATTTCTGACTCATCATGGCGCGTTTCATCCATCCGTGTAGCTCACAATTTTGTAAATCCTCAACTTTTCAAAAGAAGCGAAGGATACCTTTTTAACTGCCGAGGGCTATTATCAGAATAAAGACGAAAGTAGTATAAAGGATAAATTTAAAAATTCTAAAAAGAAGATATATGAGTGTTTTGGACGTCTGCATACAGACTTCACGTTCCAGGAGAAACTGCTTATGAATGGGGTGGATATGAAGTTAAAGCTTACCCACACGAATCCCGATTTTTGCATAAATCTGGGACCTGATCAAGAAGATGGCGAAAAACACGTTGTGATTCACGTCATGGAAACATATCTGCGCATACGGAGAGTGAAATTAAGTTCGCTGAAATATGTAGAAATTAAAAAATTTAATACACGCAACAGTAAAATACCCAATTAACAGAGAACAGATCAAACTATAAACGGTGCCTGCAGGTTTGGCCTCGAAGCAGTTAGAAAACGTGGCCCAAGGAGTTCTAACTAAAAGGTTATACATTGGAATGTAGGATCACGCTTCGACGAATGGAAAATATTAAAAGCGCGCCTTTAAATTAGAGAATTTTGGCCTTAAAAATATAACTCTATACGTCAATGGCGTTGCGTTGGGCGGGACTATGGATACGGCGTACTCATCAGAGGCTGTGTTCCTGCTCTATGCGAGAGCTTATAGTAATCTGGCCCATAATGCTGGTGGTTGTGACGACCTTTGGATTAGCGTAACACAGAAATAAAATTTTCGATCAATTTAACCTTTACCATTTGATATTACCCCCGACTTATCTGCTAGTGTAAATACACACTTAAGTCCACAACAATGTGGTAACATCTCAGTCAGATTGGAATTCGCCGACCCTATAGACGTGCCTATTAGTGTACTAGTATACCTCGAATCACTAGCTCTAATAGAGCTCGACCGCTTCAGGAACTTTGTCACAGACTTTTAAAATGGACGCGAATACACTCCAGAGAGTAATGAAAAGTGACCGAGTCACACGCTCCAAATTTATCGGTGTGTTTGCGAAGAATGAAACATTGAAATTGCCAACTACGAGTGATTGCTGTAGTCTTATCGTCAATATGGACATTGTGGGATGTGTGGGGATTCATTGGTTTGCAATCTATTTTAAAAATAGGGAAAGAATGTACTATTTTGATTCACTCGGCACTCAGCCCTGGAGTGACCCTGTTGTTGTACAATTCATCGAACAGCTGCATGTCCCTGAAATTATCTCGAATAATTACCGTTTCCAAGGATATTTTAGTAATACTTGTGGCATGTACTGTCTTTCATTTCTCCTGCACATGTCACGTGGGAGGGGATTTATAAATTTTTAAAATTATTCGATTTATGCGAAACTGAGATGAATGATGAATTAGTATATGCAGACAGATAAAAAAAGGTTCCCATTTGTGCGCACTCGTTGTATTGTGTAAAGTTTTACGCGTGTGTACATAATTGTAACTATATTATGTAAAATGTCTCCATTAATGTTAACCTTATTTAATGGACGCTAGTTCTGTAAGGCGATTTGTACTAAAACATGCTTTCTACGATTTAATAAATTGAATGAAAATTGTAGTAATGTCTAATTAAAAATTAGGATGTTTTGGTTATAACGAAATTAATAAAGAAGATAATAATATTTAATAAATGTAATTACGATAAATAATGGTTTGTTTATAAAAAAATATAGAAATACGAGTTGGCAACGTCTGAACAGAGGCTAGAGGCTGGGTAGGTAGGAATGCCCGGCAGTCATCGGATGGCATTGGGCTTAAGAAGGTGTTTTTAGTATTAAGAGGTTTTGTGTGAATTTAGAATATTATTTCCTGTCTCTCTTCGGTTAAAATGTTAACGTTTTTCCACCCCTCGCATTACCCCCTTTATCTAAAAATGTTTTTCGGTATAAATAAAGTTAGTAAAGTGTTAATAAGCGTATAATTACCCCCCCCCCCGTCTCCCTCGCATTATTCGAAAGTGTAAAAATGGCTCAACTGCCAGCCGCGTCCGTAAAAAGGACAGAGAAAGCAAGCGATAATAGAAGATAAAGGCAAGTAAATAAAGAAATAATGAATTAAATAAATTAACCACTACATTCTGGTGGCAGCTAATCTTATTAAATTGCTATCAATTTAATAATACGAACCCATGCGCTCCACTCCGTCATTAACATAGGCTTTTGCATTTTTTCGTGTCTTATGAATAGGAATTGAAAATTTGTGCGGGTATTCTTTCGATTAATCACGATCATTTTTCCACGTTCTCCGTACGAAGAAAATTAGTTGATATCCTGTTTTTTAACCTGTTTTAGAGTATTTATAAAATTAAGCAAATTCTGATTCCTTTTACTTCAAAATTTGATGATTCAAGATGGCGCCCATCATTTTCCAAATTTCTTCTCATAGTGTGCATCTTCGTAATTTTCGCTGTCAAAATTTTGGTTATTTTTTCTCTTCTCGTTGGAGTCTCGACTGTTTTAAAACCGTTTCGATCCACATTTTTGTTTTCATGGAGTCGGACTCTGTCGCGACTCAGTTTGCGTCTGAAATGTAATTCGAGAGTCGTTTGTTTCCTTTCTTTTCTTCGCATTGATTCCTTCCTCACTCCGTTTTCTTTAGATTTCTTTTCGTTCGGTCAGAGAGAGAAATTCCAAAATTGATAATTGCTGTCCGTTGACTTAGTCCTTTTTTTTCCATTCCTTTCCATTTTTTACCTGTCTAACAGCCTACCTATTTTGTGCTTAAAGTCCTTTTTTGTATTTACAATTTCGGAATTAGTAAAAATTGTGATGATAATAATAATAATGATTGGTAAATAAATTTTACACTTACTTATATAAATTAAATTATTTTAGTTGTTTAAATAGATTGTGACGCATTTTTATACGGTAAGGTTTAAAATGTTTGAGCGTATAGGTGACGCATTTCTAGGTGTAGTATTTATATAGTAGCGAATTGTAAAAGAATGAACGTGTACCTAACAAAATTTTCCAGAATTTAGTAGGTGTTTATTTTTAAGAAACGCTTTGTAGTTTTTTAGTTCGCTTTAAAATTTTAAGGTTAAAGTCGAAATATAATCGTTAAAGATTATGCTTGCCGTATATAAATTGTGAGAATTCAAAATAAGCGAAATTTGTTATAAAAAGATAAAAATTCGTTTAATTGAAATACAGAAATGGTTTTCGTAAATTCTTTTGATAAATTAATTTGTTTTTTTGTTTTTTTATATATTCATTAATTTATATATTTTTATAGGTAGGCTGATTATTGTTGTCTATTTTTTTCCTTTCTTTCATTTTCAAGACAATTCCGAGTGATGTTTTGTATACTGAGGCTGTTTAAGTTTTTTTATTCTGAAATTAGATTTTATTTTGTTAGGAGTGTTTTTTTTTTGTTTATTCTGGATATTAAAAATGAAATTTTTTTTACGTTCGCGCGTTTGCATAGAAAATGTTACAAAAATTGTTTCACGATGTAATACAGTTTCATTCGGTTAGGAAAATTTTTATAGAGGCTCGCTTACAAACAAAGCGAACACTTTTCATTATACAGGGTGTCCCAAAAGTCCCTATCTATTTTGTTGAAATAGGCTGAATTTCAAATAAATGTCACACTGACCTGAATATAGATGTATTTCTATACAAATTACAAGTATTACACCATTAAAATCTTTAATTAGTAATTTCCACATGTACTCCATCTGTATCTCTACAAATCTCAAAGCGGTCAGCTGCATTGCGAAACACATTTCCGAGCAATTCAGGGGTTATTTTCTCAACTGCTTGCCTAATGCGATCTCGCAGATCTGGTAAATCTCGAATATTTCTGCGATAGACCTCTGATTTAATGAAACCCCAAGCAAAGAAATTCAATGGGGTCAAATCCGGAGATCGCGCTGCCCAGGGCCTATTTCCCCCACGTCCAATCCAACGATTTGGAAAACGCTCGTTTAGGTATGTCTGAACAATTCTGGCATAATGACGTGGTGTCCCATCCTGCTAAAAGACTACATTGTCGAGAATGCCGTCTTCAAGAAGTTGAGGTTCTAAAATTAATTAAAAATTTAAAAATTTAAAAATAATTAAAATAGAAATCTAATGCATGTATTTGTCTAGAAAGGTGCATGCAATCATGTCATTAAAACATTCATTTGAAATTCAGCCTATTTCAACAAAATATATAGGGACTTTTGGGACACCCTGTACAATGATTTGTTTTTTTTTTTGTTTACATATTAGGTTGCGTGTATTTTTGGGTTCATAATATCTGTTCTTATTTAGAACAACGATGTAAATTTTTAGTTCATTTGGAAACGATAAATTACTGGAATTTTTGTAATTTACAAACCATACTGGGTTTAGTGTTGAAGGAGAGAGTTGTCTCTCAGATGTAATTTGTGAATTACGAGTTTTCCTTCTATGAAATTTAGCGTTTCAGGTTGGAATTAATGTATTAAATTAATTTTCGTTATTAATATTTAAATTTTTTATATATAATGATTCTGTTTTTTTTAAATTGTTATTTTTTAAACTTCATTTGGGTTTACTCTTGCAACTGAAACATTCGCTCGAGTGTTCACCCAGAAATGGAGCCTTTTAGATGGCCAGTAACGTTTTTGTGGTATCTATGTGTGCTTCCCCCAAAGTGTAAGAGGGTTCGTGATTTTCAGAGAATTGATGACATGAAGTTTCTGAGGTTCATTTTTGTCTTTTGTATTTAAAATGTATTGATGTAATTTCTGAAGTTAGTTTGGATAATAATATTTTTAAAATTATAATAACGGTTACTATGTATGGGCGCTTTATATTTCTACTGTGCAGTATTGTTTCGTTGCGTTTGATGATTTTTTTTATCTTCTCCGATGTAACTGTCATAAGTAATCTTATTGGCAGGTAGGTGTGATTAAATTTTTGCGAAATTTTGAGATTTGTCAATTTTTTTTCCGTGAATTTGGCCAGAGCAAATTATAGTTATTGTTTCGAAGTGAAATGTTGGGAAAATTCGGTAAATTAAATATGAAATGATAATCAGTAGCAGTACAAACGTTTCGAATAATTTTTTGTCAAAATTTTGAGAGGCTCGATTTGGAGGCAACTAAGTTGGATCCGAGTTCTATCCATTGAGTTTAGTTGACCCGATAGGTGATCGATCACCGATGAGAGAGAAGAGAAACCGAATGCGCAGGGAATTGGCGCAGGAGAGTTTCGGAAGAGAAGAGAGAAGAGTAAGAGAAGAGAACTCGAATGTGCAGGGATTTGGCACAGGACAGTTTCGGTCGAAGATGGTCTACTGGTATTTTTCGGGCAGTAGCTGGTCACGCTGCTCGATGCTTCGCTAAATATGTGTTTTAGCACTCGGTAGGCAAACCACGAGTTTGAACGAGTGGCTAAGGCTTTACTGTTCATACAGACATACAGTAGGTTCGTTGTGAAACCGCCTACGGCGAAATGATCGTTTGATTATTGCCAGTAAGAGAGTCCCTCAGCCGGACGTAGGAAGAGCAGCGTTCACCGACAAAAGTCGAGATGAGAGAGGCGAGATTCTTCGTCGACTTCTAGAATTGAAAATCCCGTCCAATTCCGGTGCGTGGTTTCACTTTCAGTATATCTCCCCCCTGATCCTCTTAGAACTGGACGTCTCTCATGTTTTTTGGTTTTCGCCATTTGAAGAGAGAGCGGAACCAACCTCAAGCGTACTGATCTGTTGCATGATGATGCAACCCCTTGCATTCTAGCGAAGTGAGCAGGAGGCTGCGATTGAAAAGTCCAGCTATTATTATACTGATTATTATGTAATGAAATTATAAATGAAAGGGTGAGATTATTGCCCATATTTGTTTTGTATTTCGTGAAATAGTATGTACTCTCTGGTCAGTATTTTATGTAAACGTTTTCTTGTCTTTTCTATGTTGCCCTGATAGTAACTGTATAACTGTATAAATAATTGTTTCGACTTTAAAGCGATCTTTGATGAGGAATCGCTGGAATAGATTGTGAACTTGAAATTTGTTGTAGCCTGTTAAGAAAATTATCCGTTATTTGTCACGTTACAGATTCGTTACAGGTTGCAAATTTGATTAGTAGTGTGGAATGTTATTTTATGCAAATGTTGTGAAAATTATAGTTTTTTTTGTTTCTCGATTTTTATAAAATGGTACGAAATATCGACGTGTGGAATTTGTCATCGAAATGATTTCTTGTCTGTCCTAACTGTGAACTTGTTAAAGGAAAAAAAATGTAAAATAAATAACTTCGTTGAATAAATAAATAAATCTGTTAAACGATATTAATAAATTTTCCTAGTGTAAACCTTATTTTCAAGGGGGTGATGCGAGTGTAGTAATGTCTAATTAAAAATTAGAATGTTTTGGTTATAACAAAATTAATAAAGAAGATAATAATATTTAATAAATGTAATTACGATAAATAATGGTTTGTTTATAAAAAAATATAGAAATACGAGTTGGAAACGCCTGAACACAGGCTAGAGGCTGGGTAGGAATGCCCGGCAGTCATCGGATGGCCTTGGGATTAAGAAGGTGTTTTTATTATTAAGAGGTTTTGTGTGAATTTAGAATATTATGTCGTGTCTCTCTCCGGTTAAAATGTTAACGTTACTCCCCCCTCGCATTACCCCCTTTATCTAAAAATGTTTTTGGTATAAAAAAGTTAGTAAGGGTTAATAAGCGTATAATTAACCCCCCGGTCTCCCTTGCATTGTTTGAATTATAATGGCGCCGAAGTCGGTCACGCCTACCGTATTTATAAATTACAGCGAAACGAGTGTAAAGAGAATGATGAAGGATAAAGAGAAATGAATAAAAAGTAAAGTAAATAAAGAATTATAATAATGAAGCAATGGGCCTTTAAAGAAATTAACCACTACAAAATACAATGTGTTTTGTTCTTAACCGCAAAAAAACAACTTACATTAGTTCCTCGACGACCTGGCATTCGTTGGACCGGATGTGAGCCAATAACTCGACATCGGTATTCAGGTCACTGGGTTGGCTGCGCGTTAAAGCCTCCAAACTGCCGTCGATTATTTGCCTTTCTTCAATGCTGTCGCAAAAAGTAGCTATAACACGATCAAGTTCCGCATCGGTCCTTTAAGGAGAAATTATCATTATTAGTTCATACTGACGCTTTTTTAATTACAGTTCATTTTTTCATGAATCGATTTGTATTTATAATTCCTACCTCACTACTAATGTGAGGAGTTGAAATATATTATTACAACCACACCATATATATATATATATTAAATGTAAAAAATGAACAATGAATAATCAATATTCATTTTTACATAAGAACCAAAATCGCTTAACGCGAGTTTGGATAATAATTTTACTTGTAGCTTCCTATTTTTGTTCGTGTCACAACCCTACGATCTACCATATCTATGGTTTAGTCGTATCCATTTTCCATTTGTTATAGAAGTTATTATAATTAATTATGAATTGTCTTGCATCTCACCCTCGACCCTAGATTATGCATACACATTGCATGTAACAGGATTGAAACCCGTAGTTGTACTTCTTAGTCATTACTACCCACTCTTTGTCTCTAATTCGTTCTTGTAAATCTTCCTAATAATGATTTGTACTATACGTAAAAATTCAATAACTATGACGTCACATTTTCCCTTCATCATATATCTAGTATTCAATGTAGGGAAATTCTTTATCATCATACTAAGGACGAAACACTCTATATAAGTCATTATTTATATGTTATGTAGTATAAATATAACTATTATTCGACCATATCTCCCGCCCCCATACGTCCATATCTTATCTTGATCATTATCCTATATAAATTTTATTAAATATTCATTTTTTCTCATTCGTGCGAAAACGCTCAAATACGTTCTCGTATTGCTTTTTTTATTATTTTTTTTCAAGTCCGTTCACCCCTCAAGATATTCAAAAATGCTGAGGTTAAGTGATCGAATTCCGCTGACTGGCAGATTCGAGCGCCTCAAAGATAAAATATTTCAAATTCATAACATATTATAGCATATTATTTCGTAAATAAATTATCTCGTATGTGCCATGTACTTTGTATTATATTTCTAACATTTAAATTGTCTATTAATATGAAACACTGTAAAAAAACAAAACAAAGTTATAGTAACTGTTTAATTGTAATTAGCTGTAATACTTTAATTTAATATAACGTAATGTACTTTAATGAAACTGTAATTAATAATAACTTGTAATGTACTTCATTGAAACTGTAATTAAATGTAATGATTTAATTTATAATGTAAGAATGTACTTTAATAGAACTGTAATGAACAATCATAAGCGAATGTGAAGTAATCCATAATTGTAATCGTAATTGTAATGAACCAAAATTAATACGTACTCAGTCGTGTACTTAATTTGTACTTATGTGTACTATTGCGAAATGATATCGCCTTCATAAATGTAGACTCGGCGAAAAATACAAATTAGTTTTTATTTTTATTTTTTTGTATTATTTTTAGTTGAAATCTTTCAAAACATCTGATCATGTGTTTAAAAAGGGGGGCAATTTAACCTTCAACTGTCCTCCCCCAAAACATTTAAGTTTATATTATACATGTACTTGTAAAATTAGAGCACTTCTTCATTGGACTTCTTCATTAGACTTCTTGATTAAGTCACTTCATCATAGCACTTCATTACGACTCCTTGTTAGCAGCCTTGCTGCGGGGAGGGGGCAGAGGCCCCTTGCCTTCTTAATATTTTTAGATTCCGGCCTGAGCCATGGTCGAAAGAGATCGAACCTCTACCCCTGTAAATTCAGAGCAGTACCTGTACATTTTGAGAAGTAAACTAAATGTAAGAGAAACTTTTTATTTTTCCCTTCGAGCCGTGCTCTCTTCAGAAGAACTTAGTTAAGTCGATAATTTTAGTATAAGAGAAAGTATCAGAGTATTATAGCAAGAGAGAATTAATAATTCTCGACCCATAAAGCGAGAGAAAGAGACAACCCAAGCACCATAGAAGATATCGGCATAACAGTCTGGCGAGTCTGTAGCCAAGAGTTTAACAGAGTGGCGACCGAAAAGAATTAGAATGTTATAGAAGAAATATCCGTCGCTGCATCCTAACCAGAACCCCCGTCGATTCCGAATCGACTCAGGGCCATAGACGGAGGGGTTAACATATATATATATATATATATATATATATATATATATATATATATATATATATACAGGGTGTCCCATAAGTCCGGCATCATAGGAAAAATAATAAAAAAGACAAAACAAAAGCTTTTATTTACAGAACGTGCTCAATATGTCCACCATTGTTTCCACTACACAAATTCAGACGTGATACCCAGTCAGTAAGCACACGGTGAATAATGTCAGGAGTAATGGTGTTACATGCCCCAATAATGCGCTGCCGCAAATGTTCAACACTCCTAATTTTCTCTGCGTATACCAGCGCTTTCAAGTGGCCCCAGAGATAAAAATCTAGTGGCGTGAGATCCGGGCTTCTAGCTGGCCATTCCACAGGCCCTCGACGTCCTATCCAATGACCAGGGAATTGTTGGTACAGGTATTCCCTTACTTGGGTGCTGTAATGTGCAGGAGCGCCGTCTTGCTGGAACCATGTTGGGAAATTTCCTTCTTCGTTCAAGACACTGGGAAATGCTTCTTCCTTGAGCATACGTAGGTAGGTGCCTCCAGTGAAATGTTCATCGAAAAAGAGGGGGCCTATGATGCGATCCTTCCAAATGCCACACCATACCATCACCCGAGATGCACCTTGTTCCTTTGAAGAGGTGTACCAGTGAGGGTTATTTTGAGACCAGTAGCGGGTGTTCTGTCGATTTACCTCACCATTTCCATAAAAAAGAACCTCGTCACTGAACAGAATGGTAGACAGGAAATTGGCACCCTGAGCATATTGTTCCGTAGCCCATTCACAAAATTCCATCCGCCGGTCGGGATCATTTTCCCTTAATTTCTGTAGGATCTGAAGTTTATATGGATGCCATTTGTGAACCTGAAGAATGCGATGGATGCTACTTTTCGACACTCCTGTCTCGGCGGACAATCGCCGAAGAGACTTATTGGGACTTCTGTTAAAATGAGCCAGGATAGCAGTCGCTGTATCATCGTCAGTGGACCTCCTTGAAGGTCCACTGCGTGGTTTATCTTCTATGGATCCTGTTTCCTTAAACTTTGCAACAAGTCTGCTAACACAACTCTGTGTTATTGGCTCGCGGTCTGGATGCAGTCTGTTAAATTCAGCAGCGGCCTCTCTTTGACTCCGATATCCTATGAGTAGAATTATCTAGATTCGTTCTTCCTTGTTCAGAGACATTATAGCCTGTAGAAAGAGAAAAATATGAATTATGGTTTGTAGAAATAGAAAAATATGAATTTCTCTTATGATGCCGGAGTTATGGGACACCCTGTATATATATATATATATATATATATATATATATATATATGCCGAAATAACCACGAAGGCGACAAAAAGTGGTTAGTAATTAAGAATGTATTGTTTTTCACCGAAATACACACAGAGTAACATATATATATATTTATATATATATATATTTATATATATATATGCAGTAAAATCACAAAATAACACGTGATCTTATTAATAAGCAAACACCCACAGGGAAAAGGAAAAAAGAAACACGAACTCCGAGCGCTTTCGTGATATATTCACATTTTCAAGGACAAGAGAGAAATAGACAGAATTTACCAAATATATATGAGTTAAATACACAAGCGAAAAATTCCCAATCGGCAACGCAATTTAAAAACAATAAAACTTCTAAAGATTTTTTCAATAGGTAACTTAATCTAAAAGCTACTAAATTATTGAATACATAAGAACTATATAAATGAAATTAGACAATTAACAAGTACAGAAAACAAAAATTATTATAACAGTTATTAGAAATAGTATTTAATTAAAGCAGGCAGTTAAGTGGCAAGAATTTAAGAGAGAAGCTTGGTGCCATCGTCTTACGGAATATTCTAAATATCTACAAAGCAATCTTAAAATTTTTTCTTTTTCTCCAATAGACAACCTGTTCAAAAGTATAATAAACTATCAAGTACATAAAGATTATATGAGAGAAAAAATTACACTAAAAAATGTACACATAAGCATGTTACCAATTCTTCAAAGTATTATTTATTTGATTAGGGCAAACAGTTACGGGGCAAGAATGCGGTCAAAAGTATTAGGCCTACGGCAAGTAAATTTATAAACAATAAAACAATCTAAACACTTTTTCTCAATAGGTAACTTAATTATTAAATACATAAGAACTCTATAAATGAAATTAGACAATTAACATGTACAGAAAACAAAAATTATTATAATAGTTATTAATTAAAGCAGGCAGTAAGTGGCAAGGATTTAAGGAAACAAAGGCATGGTGCCATCGTCGTACGGAATATTCCAAATATCTATGAATAATCTGAAAAATTTTTCTTCAATAGATAACCTTTTCAAACATCTAATGAACTATCAAATACATAAAGATTATATGAAAGCAAATACAATTAAAATGTACACATAAGAATGTTAACAATTCTTAAAATATTATGTATTTAATGACGGCAAACAGTTCAGGGGCAAGAAAGCAGTCAAAAAATATAATAGGCCTTACATCAACTTTCTAACAATGTACGAGTCTAATTTATACAGCCCAGGGCTAATATTAAGAACCAAATCGGCATTATTCTTGATTACACTCGATTCAAGTATATTTCTACTAACAATAGATTTACTAAAACTTAATTTGGAGGCATTTTCCCAGTCAATGGGATGATTAGTATCTCTTACATGAATGAAAATGGCGTTAGATTCCTGGCCGATTCTTATACTGTATTTATGCTGTTTAATACGTAATTCAAGCGTCTTACCAGTTTCACCAATGTAAAATTTATGACATATTGTGCATGAAATTTTATATACACAACCCTTTTCACTTAAAGTGGGGGTTTTTAATCAATGAATTCTTAATTACATCTAAATTTCTGAACGCAATATTTACGTTAAAGATCCTCAGTAGTTTCGGCAGATCAAGGAAATTTTCTCTAAATGGTAACACTAAAACATTTTCTGTGTTATAAGGAATCTTGTCCTTTACCTCGTAGAAGGTTTTCTTTGCCATTTTCAAGAATTTATCTATGCAGTTCTTTGGATATTTTAAATCAAACGCAATTTTATATATTTTACTAATTTCATCATCAATGAACTCTGGACTACAAATTCGTAAGCCTCTTAGGAACAAAGTAGAAAGAACGGTTCGTTTTACATTAATGTGGTGAGCCGAATAATAATGTAAATAGGAACAATTATAATTATTAGTGGGTTTTCTGTAAATATCGTACTTAAACTTTTTTTCAGACCTATACAGGGTGTCCGAGAATTATCTGTACAAATTTTGGCTGTTATTAAAGTCAACCATGAAGTGTAGAAATTCCAGTGTTGTCCCATTTTACAGAGAATCTCATTAAGTTTTTTCTGATACCAGGTTTTGACAAGTTTTTTTAGAAATTCCAGTGTGTCCGAACATTATCTGTACAATTTCATCTTTTAATAAAATTCTTGATAACACACGTAAAATTCTTAAACAAGATTATTTAGAATCTGTATTTTCAAAGTTTCTTTTATTAAAGTAACGTTGTTACAAACATTCGATGTGCACCATTAGTGATTCGCAAAACATCCAATCGATACTCCAAATGTTGCCATGTACGCTGCAGCATATCCACATCAATTCGCTCAATAGCAGCTGTGATTCTTGCTTTTAAATCATCAATGTCTGTCACCCGCGTACATTTCTAAAAAACTTGTAAAAACGTGGTATCAGAAAAAACGTAATGAGATTCTCTGTAAAATGGGACAACACTGGAATTTCTACACTTCATGGTTGACTTTTAATAACAGCCAAACATTGTACAGATAATTCTCGGACACCCTGTATATTAAAACATCTAAAAAAGGGATCGATGAGTCTTTTTCTATTTCAACTGTAAAATTGATAGAGGGAGTTAAATTATTAAGTTTGGGTAAGAATTCATTGAGATTTAAAGTTTCTGGCCAAAGACACAGAATATCATCTACATATCTAAACCAAGGATCGTAATTTGGTAGAATCTTCCTTAATAATTTACTTTCAAAGAACTCCATATATAAGTTACTTAAAATGGGGGAGAGGGGATTTTCCATAGCCATACCAAATTTCTGCCTAAAATATTCATTATTAAACACAAATTTCGAGTCTACTATGCACAGTTAATTAATTCTATAATTGCAGCCACAGGTAATGGCAAATTATGCTTAATCAATTCTTCCGAAAGAAAAACTAATAGATCTTCCACCGGGACTCTTGTAAATAAAGCGGTAACATCAAAGCTTACCAATCTAACATTGTAATTTACACTGATACTATTTAATTTTTCCACAAGGTCTACATTATTATTTATGTGTGATTGTGAAATTGTGCCCAGGAAAGGATTAAGGATGGAAAAAAGCCATTTGGATAGCTTATATGAGATAGATCCTATAGAACTAACAATAGGCCTTGCAGGATTATTTGGCTTTTGAGTTTTAATCAGACCGTACATATAGGGGAATGACGGTGAAATTGAAAGAAGTGATTGGACTAAGGATGCTAACCCCGAATTTGTGATAAATCTATCAGATAAAGTGCTAAATAAAAATATGGTTAAGGCTCTTGGATACGGAATAAACTTTTCAGCAGCTAAAAAGGATGTGGACTATGTAGAAATAGCTAAGGCTTTCTGCAACTTGGAAAAATATAATGATTTACCTATAAAGGACGTGAATATTTGTAAAGGTCTAGTATATGGTGCCATGTCTAAACCCTCTATTCCAAATTGTCCACAGAGGTTTTTCGATTCTTATGTGTCTTTAAGAAAAGATCAGAATCTACATATAACCAAGGCCGATAAATCAAATGCCTTAGTGATTCTCAATAAAGAAGTTTACCTTGAAAAAACGTATGATCTTTTGAATAACTCGGAAACTTACGTGAAATTAAGGAACAATGCCCTTGAATCGGTGAACAGTGCATTTAACAAGAAAATTAAGCAACATTTGAATGGTAAAGAAATATTACTTAAACAGTTTTTGAGTATTTCGCCGTCATTACCCTATATGTACGGCCTGATTAAAACTCTCAAGCCAAATAATCCTGCAAGGCCTATTGTTAGTTCTATAGGATCTATCTCATATAAGCTATCCAAATGGCTTTTTTCCATCCTTAATCCTTTCCTGGGCACAATTTCACAACCACACATAAATAATAATGTAGACCTTGTGGAAAAATTAAATAGTATCAGTGTCAATTGCAATTTTAGATTGGTAAGCTTTGATGTTACCGCTTTATTTACAAGAGTCCCGGTGGAAGATTTATTAGTGTTTCTTTCGGAAGAATTGATTAAGCATAATTTTCCATTACCTGTGGCTACAATTATAGAATTAATTAAGCTGTGCATAGTATACTCGAAATTTGTTTTTAATAATGAATATTTTAGGCAGAAATTTGGTATGGCTATGAGAAATCCCCTCTCCCATTTTAAGTAACTTATATATGGAGTTCTTTGAAAATAAATTATTAAGGAAGATTCTGCCAAATTACGTTCCTTGGTTTAGATATGTAGATGATATTCTGTGTCTTTGGCCAGAAACTTTAAATCTCAATGAATTCTTACCCAAACTTAATAATTTAACTCCCTCTATCAATTTTACAGTTGAAATAGAAAAAGACTCATCGATCCCTTTTTTAGATGTTTTAATATATAGGTCTGGAAAAAAGTTTAAGTACAATATTTACAGATAACCCACTAATAATTGTTCCTATTTACATTATTATTCGGCTCACCACATTAATGTAAAACGAACCGTTCTTTCTACTTTGTTCCTAAGAGGCTTACGAATTTGTAGTCCAGAGTTCATTGATGATGAAATTAGTAAAATATATAAAATTGCGTTTGATTTAAAATATCCAAAGAACTGCATGATAAATCCTTGAAAATGGCAAAGAAAACCTTCTAAGAGGTAAAGGACAAGATTCCTTTTTAGAGAAAATTTCCTTGATCTGCCGAAACTACTGAGGATCTTTAACGTAAATATTGCGTTCAGAAATTTAGATGTAATTAAGAATTCATTGATTAAAAACTTCCCTTCAAGTGAACAGGGTTGTGTATATAAAATTCCATGCACAATATGTAATAGATTTTACATTGGTCTAACTGGTAAGACGCTTGAATTACGTGTTAAGCAGCATAAATACAGTATAAGAATCGGCCAGGAATCTAACGCCATTTTCATTCATGTAAGAGATACTAATCATCCCATTGACTGGGAAAATGCCTCCAAATTAAGTTTTAGTAAATCTATTGTTAGTAGAAATATACTTGAATCGAGTGTGATCAAGAATAATGCCGATTTGGTTCTTAATATTAGCCCTGGGCTTTATAAATTAGACTTGTACATTGATAGAAAGTTGATGTAAGGCCTATTATATTTTTTGACTGCTCTCTTGCCCCTTAACTCTTTGCCGTCATTAAATAAATAATATTTTAAGAATTGTTAACATTCTTATGTGTACATTTTAATTGTATTTGCTTTCATATAATCTTTATGTCCTTGATATTTCATTAGATGTTTGAACAGGTTATCTATTGAAGAAATTTTTTTTAGATTATTCGTAGATATTTGGAATATTCCGTACGACGATGGCACCATGCCTTTGTTTCCTTAAATCCTTGCCACTTACTGCCTGCTTTAATTAATAACTGTCAAAATTTTTTTTGTTTCCTGTACATGTTCATTGTCTAATTTCATTTATAGAGTTCTTATGTATTCAATAATTAAGTTACCTATTGAGAAAAAGTGTTTAGATTGTTTTATTGTTTATAAATTTACTTGCCGTAGGCCTAATACTTTTGACTGCATTCTTGCCCCGTAACTGCTTGCACTAATCAAATAAATAATACTTTGAAGAATTGGTAACATGCTTATGTGTACATTTTTTAGTGTAATTTTTTCTCTCATATAATCTTTATGTACTTGATAGTTTATTAAACTTTTGAACAGGTTGTCTATTGGAGAAAAAGAAAAAATTTTCAGATTGCTTTGTAGATATTTGGAATATTCCGTATGACGATGGTACCAAGCGTCTCTCTTAAATTCTTGCCACTTAACTGCCTGCTTTAATTAAATACTATTTCTAATAACTGTTATAATAATTTTTGTTTTCTGACCTTGTTAATTGTCTAATTTCATTTATATAGTTCTTATGTATTCAATAATTTAGTAGCTTTTAGATTAAGTTACCTATTGAAAAAATCTTTAGAATGTTTTATTGTTTTTAAATTGCGTTGCCGATTGGAAATTTTTCGCTTGTGTATTTAACTCATTTATTTGGTAAATTCTGTCTATTACTCTCTTGTCCTTGAAAATGTGAATATATCACGAAAGCGTCGGAATTGTGTTTCTTTTTCCTTTTTCTCTGTGGTTGTTTGCTTAAAAAAAAAAAAAAAATATATATATATATATATATATATTATATATATATATATATATATATATATATGAGAGAGAGAGAGAGAGAGAGTAAGAGAGAGCTGCAAGTCGTTATAAGTACACTAATTTATAGCTCAAAAGGAGGATTAGCTGGATGTGCTACGCATCCTATGCCAGCACCGGGTAACGAACCCAGGACAGGTTGTTAGCTCATACTTCCTTATATACATATATATATATATTTATACAGGGTGGGCCGAAAGTCTGGATCCATAGGAAAATATTTATTTTAATACATAAATTACAACAAATGGTAAATACTTAAAATGAATATCAACTTTCACTCGTAAATGCGTATCCGTGATACTGTACAGTGGTTCGTACTCCAGTATAAACAACAAATTATAACAAATGCTCAAATTGGCGGCCTCTGACATCGAGACACTTAGGGATGGAATTTATGATTTTTAATAAGTCTTCGAATTGACGTTCTCGAGATGCGTGTTTCATTTGATAATCTTCTTGTTGACTTTACTGGACTATTCGTTAAAGTTTCACATACCATTGCAGAGGTATTTTCATCAGTTGCAGTTTTTGGACGACCAGAACGCCGTCGATCATGTACACTTCCTGTTTCTTTGAAACGTTTAAACAACTTGCCAACAGTCGCATGTGTTACTGGATGCTTATCAGGATGATTTCTATTGAATTCGGTAACAACTTCTCTGTGTGTAGCGCCCTGTCTTGCGTACATGAGCACAAGTTCTACCCGGTCTTCTGTTGTTAGATTCGAAGCCATTTCTGGGCTGAAATAAAAAAGTATTTAAGTATTTATGCTGGAGTACGAACTACTGTACAGTATCACGGATACGCATTTACGAGTTAAAGTTGATATTCATTTTAGGTATTTACCATTTGTTGTAATTTATGTATTAAAATAAATATTTTCCTATGGATCCAGACTTTCGGCCCACCCTGTATATAGGAAGATACAGTTACAATAAGATAAAATGTCGATTAGGGTGCCGGGATCAAATAATAAACTCAATGCACCTATCCTAGCTGGGATCAAAAGGAAGTCTAGCTGGATGTGCTACGCAACGTCTGTCAGCACTGAGTCTCGAACCCGAGGCAGCAGGCATTTCTTTAAAGTTTTAGTAATTCTAAAATCCAACCTGTAGAACTTTCTATACATTTTTAAGTTATCAGAAACAAGCGTGTAATAAAAATTTCACGTTCAAAGGACACCTTCATCGTACAATAAAATTCACTCTCTAAATCAGGTTATCAGGAAGGAAGATTAACTGGGTGTGCTAGGCATCGTCTGCCGGCACCGAGTCCCGACCCCTGGGCAGATATCCTTTTACTTTGTTTTATTATAAATTTTTTTTAAATTATAACACTTGCACTAAATGTACGATATACATACATAGCCCGTCCTTCCGCTTAGATCACTAACTAGTTTTTCAAAACGCATTTATTATGGCCTTTTATAAACTAATTAACACTGCCATTGAATGAAACGATGTATATAGCCCGAATCATAAATTAACTTAATTACTTACATTTCAATGTCGTCTTCAACGGCTGATTCTTGCACCCCGTCACAAATTCCTGCAATGCTTTGTGTGGAGAGAAGGTCATTCCGGTCAGTCGCTCCGAAAAAGTGGAGTGTAGTCCCACCATAGAAGTCCCCTTCTTCAAACAACTGCGGGGAGCAGTAAATATGTTGTGATTGACTCATGACGATATATCTCTGTGGTTATTCTTTCATAAATACAACTGTTGTGGATTCCAGATGAAAATGCCCCCCTTTTACATACGCGATCCTAATTGTAAACACCACCAATAGCCGAATCACGAGTTTCCTATTGGCCGTCGGTGAAATTTAGGTGGAGCATAACGTATAAGCGCGACTACCCACCAATCAGAGGTCCTGGTCCGTTCTCAGGCTCCGCCCACTGGGCTGTAATCGGCTGAGCCGGTGAATTCTGGGGCGTGTCAAATATAACTTACCCACTCCATAGATTTCTTCCAGAAATGAAACAGATTCGTAGAGAGAGAGAGAGAGAGAGAGAGAGAGAGAGAAGTTTTGTTTGGAAAATAAAACTTGTTTTCCTGAGGCGCCGATGAGATTGGTTGGCGAAGGGAAATTTGAGTGTATAGTAAACATCCATTTATTACCTCTGCTGATATATATATATATATATGTGTATGTATGTATGAAGGATTTTACAATCACCTGAAATATTTTTAAAAGAATTAATTAACAGAAATGGAAGGGGTAGCGTTGCATTAGCCCTCAAAGTTTATGGTGTCGAAAGGTTGGCGTATGATAAATATCCATTTTTATTACCTTCCCTGTGACAATATATATATATATATATATATATATATATATATATATATATATATGAAGGATTTTACAACCACCTAAAACTGAAAATAATTTTTTAAAAATTAACTGGCAGAGATGGAAGATCGGCTGTACAATAAACACCCAATTTTATTACCGTTGCTCATATATATATATATATATATATATATATAGAGAGAGAGAGAGAGAGAGAGAGAGAGAGAGAGAGAGAGAGAGTATATAAAAATTTCCTGTAGTTATTTAAGAATGTATATACCGGGTGTTTCAAAACTTTCTGTACAAATTGTAATGGGGGATAGGCAACACCAAGACAAACCCTTTTCGTCTATAAGTGTATGTCCTCTGACGTCACCATTCGGCGCGAGAGGGCGCCGCTGCAATTGGCTAAAAGGTGAAGTGGGCTAGACTCGCCCTTGCCGCGGGCATTCTTAAATCGGACGTAGTACGCGTAACATGGAGCGCTTCACGACTGCTGAGATGGCTGACATGCATATGGTGTATGGGGCTGCCAATGGAAACGGAAGAGCTGCTGTGAGGTTGTACCGACGGCGCTTCCCAAACAGACGTGTGCCAAACCACCAAACGTTTGCGCATTTGCATCGGCGACTGCGAGAAACTGGAACATTCCATGCAAACATGCATGACACTGATCGGGAGAGAAACGTGCGCACTCCTGACATGGAAGAAGAAATCCTACGGCGATTTGAGGACAATCCAAGCGCAAGCAAAGGGGGGTGGAGGATGCTGTAGGTGCAACAAGGAAACTTGGAGGTGGCGTTATCGTCCAAGAGAAAGGAGAGAAAGGAGGAGAGGTGTTCACTTGGCTCCTCAGGTTAAATAAATATGCCGTACAAAGTGCCATTTCAAGGCAATTTTGAGAATAAATCTAAAAATGAATATGACAAGAACCAACTTAGGTTCTTATGGTTCAGGGATCCATTTGATTTGAATAAAGGGCTCATAACCTATAGATTTAATGTTGTGTTGTTTGGAGCCAATTGCTCACCTAGCCTATTAGCAATGACAATTAGACATCATTTGAACCAGTTTAATAACTCTTTAACAATGAATTTCCTCAAGGAACATTTTTACGTAGACAATCTAATAGGCTCAACAACAACAAAATCTGAATTATCTGAGGTCTATGAACACTCAAAACATTATGCAACAAGGTAACTTTGAACTTAGTGCGTGGATTTCAAATGATGAGGAATTAAACAAAAAGATTTTAAAGGATAATAATGGTCTTACTGATCCATCAGACAGAGTTAAAACTTTAGGTATGAACTGTTATTTGGATGCATCTTCTATCAGTCATGATTCAATCTGTACTAAAGGTTTTAAACTTGATGAGGAAGTAAATATTAAAAGACAAATATTATCAGAGGCTTCAAAAAATTTTGACCCCATGGGTCTATTCCTGCCTTCAACAATAAAATCAAAGATTCTCCTCCAAGAAGTTTGGATGACAAATGTTGGGTGGGATGATCCAATAACAAATGGATAGCAAAAATTTTGGAAGAAGTTAGCTGCTGATTTAACAAAAGTGCAGAACATTAAAATTCAAAGGTGCTGTGGGTTTAGGGATAAGCCACAGAGACTTCATGTGTTTGCTGATGCAAGCACACATGCTTATGGGTACTGTGCATACCTTGTAAGTCCTACAGAAAATCATCTAATTTATGCAAAAGGGAAAGTTGCACCCCTCAAACCTACCCGAACCATACCTCAACTGGAACTATTGGCTGCTGCGTTAGCCATTAAAACCAATTCATTGCTTAAGGATGCTTACCATGTTGTGAACATAACTGATATCCACATCTGGCTTGACAGTCAGATTTGTCTTGCCTGGATACGGAATGCTAGCATTAATAGTAAGAATATCTTTGCAAGAAATAGGCTAAAAGAAATAGCTGAAGCTAATGAAAGACTACAAGTAAACTTTCACTATGTTCCAACTAAACAAAATCCAGCAGACTTTCTGACCAGAGGTTTATCCTACAAGTTGTTGAAGTCAAACAAAACTTGGTTCATGGGACCTAAGTGGCTCTGTAATACAGACCAATGGCCTGTGGAACAAGTTAACTTGACATTAAATTTAATCTTTTCAAATGAAAAGGTTGAACCAATCACTAATTATGAACATTATTCTGATTTCAGCAAACTTGTCAGGGTCACAGCTTACTGTTTGAGGTTTGCTCACAACTGTTTAACTACAATAAACAAACAGCTAAATAAAAACAATCATAATTATACAGAAGTTGCAACCAAGTACTGGATAGCGCATGCACGACAAAAGGAGTACAATAAAGAGTTAGAATTCTTGACTAATGGGAAACAAACAAAAGAACCTGTACCATCAGTAGTTGTGGATCTAAATTTGTTCAGAGATGAGGAATGCCATCTAAAGTGTAAAGGGAGATTAGACAAATCAAAACTGTCTTACAAAAGCAAACAATCCTTTTACCTAGATTTAGCTATTTGACAACATTAATCATCAGGCAAACACACACAATGATGTACATCATATGGGGTACCACAGACACTAACTACATTAAGAAAAACTTATTGGATACCCAAGGGAAGGATCACTGTTAAAACAGTCCTGAGTGAGTGTATCACATGTAGCCCTACCAAATCCTCCTGCTTTGCCAGAGGAGAGAGTTACTCTCAACAGACCCTTTGAGACTGTAGGCATTGACTATACAGGAGCATTGACTGTGGGGTTGGTTGACACTGAACAAAAAATGTACATTGTACTGTTTACATGTGCTGCCTCACGAGCTGTTTATCTGGATGTTGTGGAGGACCTTACAGCAGAGTCTTTTGTTGCTGTCTTTAAGAGATTCTGTGCACGACATTTAGTACCCAAGACAGTTGGACTGACAATGCTACATATTTCAAGGCTGGTGAACAAGTCATCCACGATTTGTTAAGCAATGAATTCACACAATTATATATACAAAATTCAAACATAAAGTGGAAGTATATTCCGGTTGCCTCTCCTTGGTATGGTTCTATCTGGGAGAGGAATATACAAGCAGTAAAGAACTGCTTGAAGAAAGCAAATGGTAAAAAACAGATACACTTGTTTGAGTTGCTCACTCTCCTGGCTGAGATTGAGAACATCATTAACAATAGACCACTCACTTATGTAAGTGACAACATTAATGACCCGGAACCATTAACTCCAAATCATTTGATTCGGGGAGAACAAGTTAGTCTCCTGCCGGACTACTATATAGACTCTTCAGAAGACCCAAACTGGACTCAACGACATGATGAGCTCCAGACTAAGTTACAACATTTAACTAGAGTTAAAGCTCATTTCATTAAACAGCGGAAAACTGAGTACTTGATGGGTCTAAGGGAGAGACATAACCAAATGACTAAGAAGGATTGGTCTGACACAATTAAGGTAGGGGACCTTGTTCTCATACATGACAGTACTCCAAGACAATACTGGCCTCTGGCTAGAGTTTTAGAACTCAGACCAGGGGCAGACGGGGTAACAAGAGTGGTCAAATTAAGGACTTCAACGGGTGACACAACAAGAGACATTTCTCTTTTGTACCCCTTAGAGCCTGGACCCAAAACAATGGACTTTGGAGAACCTTCTCCACCGCCAGTAACAACTGGAGACACTGAACTTCCAGTAACTATTCCTTTGACAGTAGGAGTGGTAACGCATCCTACTACAACATTGACAGACACATGACCTCAGCGACAAACAGCATTAAAGGCGCGACTAGTTTTACAACAAAAAATAGATGCTGGGGAATTGTAATTTATCTTCTAACTTTCACTTTTCCTTTTCTTATGGTAAAGACCATAGACAGTTTCATCTTATGGATGTATATTTTCTCTTCTAATTAAATGCTACATCTTCTCCATGAGATGGTGAGGATAGTCACTGTTAATCAGATTAACAGGCATTTACAGTCAAATAGTTAGCTAGTCTATACTCAGACATAAAAATTGGTGACATTGACACCAAAATTTTTATCTCCCGGGGCCCCCAGTATATGGAAAACTGATGTGTGGGTAGTTGGGATGTAACGAAAATGGTTCACTGAGTAGGTAGGTAGTTAATCGAACAATTATTAAATTCCTTTTATGTCAATAACTGGGTGGATGAAACCAATTGGTTGCTCACCAGAGTTATTCTCCACACTAGTATTTATATACTGTGTGACAAGAGCGTGCTCGGTAATAGATATACATTACCGATCAACCAACCAAAAAACCAAGAGGTCGCTGGTGGAAAAAGCCCAGCGAAAAGGTGGACAAGGGGGAACGAAAACGAGGAACGGGGCTACAAGACGGAACGAGGGAAGGGGGAAGAACAAACAACGGAAAAAAGATCCCCACCAGCAAGTACGCTCTCAACAATTAAACAAAAGGGGAAAAGGGTCTCTAATAACTAGTAGTAAGTGACTAATTGTGTTTTTAACCCAGTTAGAAGTAAACGCAGTAAATTAAGCTGGGTCAGACAAATTAGGCCTACATTGTGGCCTAAGACCTAGCATCAACTCATAGCGTAACAAAGGTGAAGGTAGATTGCCCTAACCTAATTTGGTGAGGAATCCTACTGTGGACCTCAATTTATCTGCCCGCTCTGGACCATTTCCGGAATCTCTAGGCTGACCCCTACAAGGCTAGACTTAATCTACTCTATAGTTAGACTGTGGATATAAGGGGTGGGTTAATTGTGGACCAATTGATACAGAGCATTTTTCACATAAGGTTTAAAATGAATGGTGAAGTAATTGAGGAAGTACAAGAGTTTAAGTAATTGGGTCAAACTATTACCAGCTCCTTGAGTGATGACTCGGATATAAGAAAACAGTCTCGAAGCCTGTATGCTAAAGCGAATATGACCATAAGGAGCTTTCGTTTCTGTACAAGTGAAGCTAAAGACACACTCTTTCGTACTTTCTGCAGTAATATATACGGTCTGCAGCTCTGGTGAATTATAAAAAAGGTTCTGGCAGTACCCTAAATTTGCTGTACAACAGTTCTTTTAGACTCTTACATAAATTACCCCCGAGATGCTCAGCTTCGCAAATGTTTGCTACCCGCAATGTCCCGAGCTTCCCGGAGGTAACAAGACGTGCTCAACACATTCTAATGCAAAGAATTAAAAAATCAACCAACCCGATCATCCAAGCTATCCATGAGTCCTGCCATTTATCCTCTAAGGCCTAAGCTATGGACTTCTTGGTACGAAAACGTCTGTCTGTCTGTAGCTCCACTTAACTTCGACAGTGCAGTATTATTTCTAATCAATTGTATATATTTCTACCCTTAGTGTATGAACTGTCATTGTATTAATAATATTTGCCATATGGACTATAGTCTGCCAATAAACCTTTTCATTTTCATTTTCATATAGCAAAATTGGGGTAGAGTTACCAGATGCTCTTATTACGAAATGTATTTAAATCAATATATTTAATTTAAATACTCTTAACACGTGTACATATATATGTAATAATAACAATAAGTCAATATTTAAATTTAACACATTGTGGTTTGTCAAGACCATAGTTCTGGTACGTTCTACGGTCACAATGACTGAAAGGACAGTGAAGCATGCTGATAATGACATGAAATCATCATAAGATCTAATACTTTTTGTCTAAGTATATGCAATTTGCAAACTCCTCTAAAGTGTATAATTATAATCAGTCGTGTGGTGGAATAAATCTTCAAACTACTTTTGCCGTGTGTATATATATATATATATATATATATAATCTTGTTTCATGTTTCATGATTATGCAAAGAAACTAGGCTGTGGCAGGGTTATCTAGCTATGTTGCTCGACATAATACTTAAATACTATTTAAATTCGGTTGTGATGTCCGTTACAATAAGGAAAACAATAAGAGAGAACTTTATAAATTTTAGACAATGAGGAAACCTGTAAACTGTGGAGAGACTTGCTTGGTACTATATACGATGCAGGCAGGAAGGAGGGGCCAATCGCGAATCTCCGAAACTATTGAAATTACACCTTTTTTGAAAAGACTGTGTAGTGTGTAAGATGCATGCGTGTGTAGTAAGGGATATAGTGAGAAGCGCGTGTTTGAGAGTATGCTGGACTGCTTACAGGGTAGACGTGACATGTAAAAAGGCCAGATGAAGAGGACAGTGATGGGAGAAACAGGGTTCAGGCACTTCCTGCCTTCTGCTGGAATGCCACATACAAACTCCTTATATATATATTATATATATATATATATATATATATATATTATATTTATTTATTTATTTATTTATTATTTAAATTCGACTCTTGTAAATATGCATAGCGGGTTATTATGAGTCAGAAGTTATAATGAGATCGATGTACAGTTCCCTCGAATGATCTGTTAAATAATTTTAAATTAAATATTAGGGCTCGCTTACGCCATTGCAGAATCGAATATCGCGTGATGATACAACTTTCAGTTTTACGTTTTTAATACAAGTGAAAAGCGTATGGTGCGTTCTATGAGTACATTATTATGATTGAAAGTATTTTTGTTGCCATTTGTACAGAAAATGATGTTTTTATACGAGATCTGATATCATAAAGTATTAAATTATAAGATTTTAAACGTTGTATAACGGTAGGCTTCAGTCTGTAAAGACATGATTGGTACAGCTAATGACAAAAACAATAAGCATGAACATTCTGTGTGATTGATGTAAGCAGTCGCCTGACTGGTGTGAAAACAAATACGTTTATTATGAGAATTATGAGGAATTGTGAACAGCCGTTAAATTAGAGAAATGATAATTAAAGTAATGTGAATAGTCCTAACTATAACTACAAGTAGAAAGGTTCTTAATGAAAAATCTCTCAACTTTCAGTACCTCTTTCCCGCTGCATCTATTTAAAAATGACAACCCACACAAATTCGACATCCCGTTTTCTTTAATTGCATCTAATAAGAAATTTTTTTACCCGAACCTACTTATTTGGATGTTATATATATATATATATATACACGGTGAACCAAAAGTAGGTGGACAGTAGGTTGAATACGGTTTGTGTTATATTATATTATAACTATGGTGTTCATTATAACTATGGTGTTTGTGTTATATTATATTAAATATTATAACTAAATTTATTTAAATTTTATTTTGTATTATAGTATACAAAAAAATTAAATATGTATTCTCAAAATAAACGTTATCATTTACTGTCCACCTACATTTGGTTCACCCTATATATATATACTGTATATATATATATGATAATAATAATAATAATAATAGCAAGATTATTATCAACTAATAGTCTTTAGAAGAAAGTTAAACTTAAAAACTAACCTGAAAACAATTACTGAGAGAAATATATAGTAAGATTGGGGGTATAGTTGCCAGATGCTTTTATTACGAAGGGAATTGAAATCAATATATTTAATTTAAATACACTTAACACGTGTACATATATATATGTAATAATAACAATAAATCAATATTAGTAATAATATTTAAGTGGATGTTTAGAGGAGGAAAACAACTTTGGTGATTTAGTTTAAAGCATCGTTACGCAACTTGATGTTCTTTTTAACACATGTAATTTTATAACGAAATTTGATGAACGGTAAAATTATTAGTTCATATACCAGAAGATAGCATGTGAAAGTGAATGTAATGGTATATAGCGATGTAAATAACAGAAAACTACATATTTAAAAGTAAATAAACAAATATGCGTGTACTATATGTATATATTGTATTTGAAGGTCATCTCGTTTGAAAATAAGCCAGTTTCCCTTAAAAAAGAGAGAAATTAATTTATTTAAATTAAAATGATAAATATTCATTTTATTTTTCATAATGCAGATCTTAAACAAAGAACTTGTATTCGGTTTAAAATATGATCACTCTGATTTTCATTTATGTATTGTTCGCAATTTGTTAACATTTGAAAATTGGATGTGTTGATGCGCAATGTGGTTAGGCTTATTAAAACCTTTCAGATATTCGTTTCCATTTCTACTGTCTGGCGGAATTTGCCTGAACAGGAAGTACTCGAATGTATGTGTTTTTGCATGTTTGTTCTTGTTTGTCTCATGAAAGGACTTTTTCAAGAAGGAAGGCGAGGCTCAATCCTTTCTTAAATTTTTTTGAAGGAAGGTGAAGACGAATCATTTTTAAAATTTAATTTTTTAAATTTAATTTTTTAAATTTATTTTTTAAATTTATTTTTAAATTTATTTTATTTTTTTTTTCCCCCTTTTTCCCCCCCCTTTTTTTCCCCTCTTTTTTTTCCTTTTTTCCCCCTTTTTTTTTTTTTTTTTTTTTTTTTTTTTTTTAAGGACCATGAAGGACCATGAAGAACACCTCATAAAGGAGGGACCGCCATGAAGGACGGTGGAGGACCGCCATGAAGGACGGTGAGGGGGGGAAATTTTCAAATTGATCCATTGCTGTCCGACATTTTGCGGCTATAACCATTGAGAGGAGTATATTTTCAGGATTAGCGAAGTAAGCGTTGTTTTGCATGACCAGCTCAATAATTTTCTTGAATTTTACATCTAAATTTTGCTGGATATCCGAAGGCTGCATTGTGGCTTCTTTTTCTAGTAGCCATAATTTAATTTAATAAGATTTTAACTATATTTTATTTATTACTGATATTTTAAAATTAAATAACGTATTTTAATACAAACTTTTAACATTCTAGGTACCTAAATAGGAATCTGGAAAGAAAAAAAAATAATAATGTAATATTAAGTCTTATATCCGGTGCTATGAGTCAGCAGCGGATTTAAGACCCAACCCACTACCCCCCGATCTCAAAAGAAGTTGGTGAATGGTCTATTCTGATATAATTCGTGCCGGGGAACCCGATTTTGGCCATCTGAAAGCAAAAAAATTAATATTTAGGGTCGAGTTTTACGATTTTCAATTTTGGCCTATTTCCCATACAAATTCATATGGAAAAAAGTGAGTATCGGTAGGGAGGGGTAGCGAAGGTCCCACAGCCTTGATTGTTGGTTTTGATACTACTATTACAAAATGAGCAACCTCACAATATGTACCTAAGCAAAATCTTGACCTTGACCCTTTTTCGACCCGGCCTAATATATATATATATATAGTGTGTCCGTAAAGTCATGGTGGGATTTTAAATAGCTATATTATTGCAACGAAACATGATAATGAGATGAAAAAAAGGCAAATTGAAGAACAACTCTAAAAGAATAACTTTATTTAACGTAGTTCGATATGGGCTCCTCTGGTAGCCCTGCAGACATCTAGGCGGTGATGTGTGTCCGTAAAGTCATGGTGGGATTTTAAATAGCTATATTATTGCAACGAAACATGATAATGAGATAAAACAATGCCAAATTTAAGAACAACTCTCAAAGTTGTATATTGTAGTTAGTCTAGGCTAAGCTTAACCTTTATCTCGTAGTTAGTCTAGGCTAGGCTGTCCACATGCCTATGTTGAACATGAGCGTAATAGCCCGAAAGTTAATGTGTGGTGTGCTCTAGCACGAGATCGAGTGATTGGCCCATTTTTCTTCGCGGAACCCACTGTGACGTCACACAACTACCTCGCTATGTTGGAACATTTTGCAGTACCCCAATTTATTGACAATAATGTCATCTTTCAGCAAGATGGTGCTCCTCCGCACTATGCCAACGTTGTTCGAGAATTCCTTAATGAAAAATTTCCACAGAGATGGATAGGAAGAGGAGGATGGAAGCCATGGCCTCCACGCTCTCCGGACCTGACACCTTTGGACTTTTATTTGTGGGGTTACGTCAAGCAAAGCGTGTACAGTGTACTCATTAGGGATATTCATCACTTGCACGAGCGAATCACGGAAGCTATCGCATCCGTCACTCTTGATGTTCTTGGGCGTGTGTGGTTGGAATTGAATCACCGCCTAGATGTCTGCAGGGCTACCAGAGGAGCCCATATCGAACTACGTTAAATAAAGTTATTCTTTTAGAGTTGTTCTTCAATTTGCCTTTTTTTCATCTCATTATCACGTTTCGTTGCAATAATATAGCTATTTAAAATCCCACCATGACTTTACGGACACACTGTATATTATATATACAGTATATATTATACATACGAAGATTTTAAATATCTTTCATTTGTTTATCGTAATTATATATCAGTTTTTACGTTCTTCAAACATTCAGGTATTTGCATTATTGCATTTGCATTTATTTCGTTAATGTTTCTCGGTTTTCATATTATATTTTAATTTTCATTCTAGAAAACCCAAGATCTTTCTATGAGGATGGATTACCAAATGTAGCTATGACAGAACAAGTGGGGAGGATGGAAGTGAGTCGTGCTCTGAATAGGATGAAAAATAACAAAGCGACTGGCCCAGACGAGATACCAGCCGAGGCATGGAAGGCACTGGGAGATGAGGGGTGGATCTGGTGTGGGATCTAATGCAGAAGTTGTTTGACCAGGAGGTGATTCCGGATGAGTGGCGGACCAGCATCATAGTGCCTATATTCAAAGAGAAGGGAGATGTACAAGATTGCACGAATTATAGAGGGATGAAGCTAATATCACATACAATGAAGATATGGGAGCGAATAGTGGAGAGTAGGTTGAGAGACGAAGCGGAAGTGTCAGTGGAACAGTTTGGATTTATGCCGGTAAGGAGAACGAGAGATGCAGTTTTTGCATTGAAACAGTTGGCAGAGAGGTACAGAGAGGGGCAGAAGGCGTTGCACATGGTTTTTATTTACTTGGAGAAGGCATATGATAGGATACCACGGCAGGAAGTTTGGAGATGCTTAAGGGAAAAGATGGTATCGGAGAAGTATGTTAAACTGATCAAGGGGATGTACAGGGGAGTAACAACTAAGGTGAGGAGTAGCGTGGGTGTGTCAGAGAGCTTTGGGGTGGAAGTTGGTCTGCACCAAGGATCAGCTTTGAGCCCCTTCCTTTTCAATGTGGTATTCGATGTGTTGACGGACAGGATTAGAGGGGAGGCGCCGTGGTGCATGATGTATGCAGACGATGTTGTGTTGAGTGGGGAGACGAAAGAGGAGGTGGAGCAGCAGTTGGAAAATTGGAGAGAGGCGTTGGAAAGTAGGGGGATGAGAATTAGCCGAAAGAAGACCGAATATATGAGATGTGATGTGCAGCAGGACCGAGGAGGGGAAGTGACATTGAGTGGAGAGCGTGTTAAGACGGTGGAGTATTTTAAATACTTGGGGTCAACAGTGGATGCAGAGGGGGGAGCAGAGAGAGAGAGAAACTGTAGAATACAGTCGGGGTGGAAGAACTGGAGAGACGTATCAGGGGTGCTCTGTGATAAGAGGGTCCCAGTGAAACTGAAGGGAAAGGTATTCAAAACAGTGGTGAGGCCGGCAATGTTGTATGGAATGGAGACTGTGCCAATGAAGAACAGCAATGAAAGAAAGCGTGTTAAGACGGTGGAGTATTTTAAATACTTGGGGTCAACAGTGGATGCAGAGGGGGGAGCAGAGAGAGAGAGAAACTGTAGAATACAGTCGGGGTGGAAGAACTGGAGAGACGTATCAGGGGTGCTCTGTGATAAGAGGGATCAGCTTTGAGCCCCTTCCTTTTCAATGTGGTATTCGATGTGTTGACGGACAGGATTAGAGGGGAGGCGCCGTGGTGCATGATGTATGCAGACGATGTTGTGTTGAGTGGGGAGACGAAAGAGGAGGTGGAGCAGCAGTTGGAAAATTGGAGAGAGGCGTTGGAAAGTAGGGGGATGAGAATTAGCCGAAAGAAGACCGAATATATGAGATGTGATGTGCAGCAGGACCGAGGAGGGGAAGTGACATTGAGTGGAGAGCGTGTTAAGACGGTGGAGTATTTTAAATACTTGGGGTCAACAGTGGATGCAGAGGGGGGAGCAGAGAGAGAGAGAAACTGTAGAATACAGTCGGGGTGGAAGAACTGGAGAGACGTATCAGGGGTGCTCTGTGATAAGAGGGTCCCAGTGAAACTGAAGGGAAAGGTATTCAAAACAGTGGTGAGGCCGGCAATGTTGTATGGAATGGAGACTGTGCCAATGAAGAACAGCAATGAAAGAGAGCGTGTTAAGACGGTGGAGTATTTTAAATACTTGGGGTCAACAGTGGATGCAGAGGGGGGAGCAGAGAGAGAGAGAAACTGTAGAATACTGTCGGGGTGGAAGAACTGGAGAGACGTATCAGGGGTGCTCTGTGATAAGAGGGTCCCAGTGAAACTGAAGGGAAAGGTATTCAAAACAGTGGTGAGGCCGGCAATGTTGTATGGAATGGAGACTGTGCCAATGAAGAACAGCAATGAAAGAAAAATCGATTTGGCTGAAATGAAGATGTTGAGATGGATGTGTGGAGTGACGAGGAGGGATAGGGTCAGAAATGAGTATATAAGAGGAACAGTGAAGGTGGCGGAAGCACCTAAGAAGGTGCAGGAGGCCAGGCTGAGGTGGTACGGACACGTCAGGAGAAGAGAGGAGGAGTATGTGGGGCGCAGAGTGCTGGAGATGGAGTTGCCGGGACGGAGAAGAAGAGGAAGACCGAAGACGAGATGGAGGGACTGTGTGGTGGCGGACATCAGGGAGAAGGACTTGGAGGAGGACATGGTATACGACAGAGGAGAGTGGAGAAGACGAACCAAAAACAGCGACCCCATGTAAAGATGGGATAATAAGCTGCGAAAGAAGAAGAAGAATTTTAATTTTCATTCTCGCTCTCTCTTTCTCTAACAAAATCTCACTCAGGCCTATCACTATCATATCAGATATTTTCTTACCTTTAATAAGTTCTCATTTGAGAATATTCAGTATCCCACCTGCGGGTAATGTTTCGGCAGTCAGTGTCCTTATCAAGAGTTAATTTTTGTATATACAGTAATTTTTCCCTTCAAGTTTTCTTCCGCAAGATAGCTTTGTCTCGAGAAAATTTTATTTGCTGTATCGCATTCTGGATTTTTTTTGTTTGTTTGTTTTGCTGTTGCCTCTTGTTTAACTCCTCAGTGCGAGTATTTATCGTTTTCCTTGAAGGTTTTTGCTCTCTATACAGTTTTCGCTCCGATGTTTCTCACCGTTATATTATTATGTATTTAGTGGAGCTCGGCAAGAGATGCTTCAGCACTACTCGACTACAAAATTGAGACGCTGAATTATAAGATAAAGTTCCTATGATGTATTTCTAACTTTATTTTAAGTTTTTAGATTGTTTAAAAGTTTGTATATTATATATATATATATATATATATATATATATATATATATATAATCTTGGTTTTTCTTCCTCCTGAATTGTTCATTCTGACGAAGGTCAAGCTTGTCACCACCTTAGACCAACAGTTTAACGTGGAATCCGAGCCACGCCCCACCAACATCCCACCGTCTTAATCACCTGGCTACCAACCAATTTTATTTTATTGTGTGGAAGAATGAACAGCTGGGTTTTGCTGCGCGCTGCCTGCCGTCATCCAACCACTACACTACCGTGGCGCCTATATATATATATATATATATATATATATATATATATATATATATATATATAGTGGCGTTCAAAAGTCTGCGTCCACCTCAGTTTTAGACAATTTCTAGAAAATAATATAACTCTGAGAAAGTGTATCCGCTATATTAAGGTATTTTCTTTTACAAGAAATGGTATTTCATATATTCTACTACATGTGTAATTAATGTAGCTTTGGATCAAATGTAGAATTCGGACCCCAGCCTTTTTTAGTTAGCTTTATAAGGCTAACTAACGAAAATATCATGACCTAACCTAACCAATCGTCAAGGGCGTACAGTTAACCTAACGAGTGGTTAGGTTAGGTCGTGATATTTTCGTTAGTTAGCCTTATAAAGCTAACTAAAGAAGGCTGGGGTCTGAATTCTACATTTGATCCGTAGCTTTTATTTCATAAGAAAGGACATATTAATGAAAATGGTCCTCTTTGGTCCTGTTATGTTTTTTCTTTGTAGTATAGTAACGCCGATTTTAACCCAGGTATTGGTGACAGACCATAGCCAAATGTTATTAATCTTCAAAATAGTGTATTCATGCAGTAATTTTAACAAATGGTCTATTACATATAACTGATAAAACCAATTAGTCAATGACATTGTAGCAATTTGATTGAAAAATAATTCATCATTTTCTCTGTTCTCTCTTTACAGGCCGTAATTGAAATGTCTAAGGAACTAAGTTTATCCCAGAGAGGACAAATAATTGCCCTTTCAAGAGAGGGAATGTCCCAACGCCAGATCTCGGCGAACATTAACGTTTCAAAAGGGATCGTCCAAAGAACTGTAAGCAGATATAAGGAATCTGGATCGTGCTCTTCAAAGAGAAGATCTGGCCGACATAAAGTGACTACTGATTGTGAAGATCATTACATCAAGGTTACATCACTGCGTGACAGAAAAGCCTCAGCTACACAGATTCAGGCACATTTGAATGAACAACGGGACTCCCCAATAAGTACAAGTACTATAAAAAGAAGATTCATAAAAGCTGGTCTCCATGGCAGAGTTGCTGTATCCAAACCACTACTGAGGAGACAAAATAAGGCTAAAAGATTGGAGTGAGCAAGAGAATATCGAAATTTTACTGTAGACGACTGGACAAAGTTCTTTTTACTGATGAATCAAAAGTGGAACTTTTGGATTTCATAGAATATTCTAAATGAGGCCTGACTAGGGACTTGTAAAGGGGCAATATAATATCCTTCGATTTAAATTCGAAATTACGCGCTATGAAGCCTAAGATCCTATTAGCTTTTGCGCAAGACTCCAGGCACTGGTTCCTAACTTTTAAATCCTTAGATACGCGTACGCCTAAATCTACTTCCTCGTCAACGCTCGCCAACTCCCTATCATCCATCGTGTACGTGTAATTATTGTTACGAGAACCTACATGCAAAACTTTACATTTGTCTACGTTAAATTGCATCTGCCACTTATCCGTCCACTCCATAATCCTATTTACATCATCTTGGAGCCTATTTCTATCGTCCTCGTTAACAACCTTACCGCCTATTTTAGTATCGTCCGCGAATTTTGACACGTTACTAGTCAATCCTACATCTATGTCGTTAATGTAAATTACGAATAGCAATCGGCCTAACACTGAACCCTGTGGGACACCGCTACCTACATCCAACCACCCCGATTCACTACCATTAACTACCACCCTCTGCCTCCTAGCACGAAGCCATTCTTCTAACCAGTTAGCTACCTGACCGCGTATACCGTGCGCTTTGACCTTCGCAATTAATCTCGTATGCGGAACTGTATCTAACGCCTTTTTAAAATCTAAATAAATAACGTCAGCCGATCTATGCCTATCGTATTCACGCACTATTTCGTTATAAAATTCTAACAAGTTAGTTAAACAAGATCTATGGCGTCCAAACCCATGCTGACTACTATTAATCAAATCTCTACTTTCTAAGTGATCGATGATACGATCCCTAATTACGGATTCCAAAAATTTACCTACAATTGACGTTAAGCTAATGGGCCTATAATTACTAGGTACCGTGCGGTCGCCTTTTTTAAAAATGGGCGTGACGTTAGCTAATTTGAAGTCTTCAGGTATAATCCCCGTTTCGAGTGACTGATTAAAAATCTTCGTTAAGGGGCCTACGATAACGTCTTTCAAATCTTTCAAATGTCTGGGATAAAAAGCGTCAGGGCCTGGAGCCTTGCTAACTTTTAGCCTATCGATATAATGCGCAATCTCACCCTCGTAAACAGTTATTTCATCCAAAATAGTTTCGCTACTAAATGGAACGATATCGTCCACGTCGGGGACATTATTTACGTCTTCTACAGTAAAAACTGTCGCAAAAAAGTTATTGAAAATACCCTCCATCGCCTGAGCGTCAGAAGCCAACGCGCCATTAACATCCACTAGAGGGTCTATGTTATCTTTTATCGGCTTACGATTATTGACGTATTCAAAAAACTTTTTGGGATTATGTTTACTATCCTCAGCTATAAGTATCTCTAAATTACGCTTGGCATTCCTAACTGATCTTTTAACCTGACGTCTAAGCGCGATATATCTATTAAAGTTAGGTGCCGTGCCATTGCGCTTATTAAGTCTATACGCTCTATTACGCTCGTTTATGAACTCGCCTATTTCCCTAGTCCACCACTTGGGCCTACCATGATTTCTAGCGCGCTTGGGCCTACGAGGAATAAACTCCCTTTCAATATTCCTAAAACTTTCTTTAAACGCTTGGATAATTAGGTTGGTTGATATTTTAATTCTTTGCATCAGACTGTATTGAGCACGTCTTGTTACCTCCGGGAAGCTCGGGACATTACGGGTAGCAAACATTTGCTTAGCTGAGCATCTCTGAGGTAATTTATGTAAGAGTCTAAAAGACCTGTTTTACAGCAAATTTAGGTGTACAGCAAATTTAGGGTTCTGCCAGAACTTTTTTATAATTCACCCAGAGTTGTTGTCCGTATATATTACTGCAGAAAGTACGAAAGAGAGTGTCTTTAGCTTCACTTCTACAGAACCAAAAGTTCCTTATAATCATACTCGCTCTAGCACACAGGCTTCGAGATTGTTTTCTTATATCCGAGTCATCACTCAAGGAGCTGGTAATAGTTTGACCCAAATACTTAAAAGCTTGTACTTCCTCAATTACTTCACTTTTAATTTTAAACCTCATATCAGCTGGCTGATTACAGCTTTTAGGATGAAATTGCATAACCTTAGTTTTTGTAACATTAAAAATAATACACTTCGCACACTTTTAGTAGCCGATCCAGACCTTTAACAGAGGGACTTATTAACACCATATCATCGGCATAAACTAAGTTATTTATACTTGTGTTATCTATACAACATCCCACTTTTGCCTCATTAAGTGAAGCAATTAATGGAGAGGGGAGAGCAAGGAGCCTTGTCTCACCCCGCAAGAGGAGCCAAAACACTCGGATAGTACATTGCCCCACCTAACAGTGAAAGATTGGTGGGAATACCAAAATTTCAATAAATTTAATATGTACATGGGAACCTTCCTGTCTTCTAGTTTTTTTAAATAAAATATTGTGGTTCACTCTATCATATGCCTTACTTAGATCTAGGAAACAGCTATAAATAGTTGAATTACTCAATGTATTTAGAAATGGTTTCTTTAAGTACATAGATACACAGGTCAGTTGAGTGGGACCTTTTAAAACCAAACTGATTAAGAGATGTCCATAGATAATCACTTAATCGGAGTAACAAGAGTTTTTCTAGTAGTTTCGAGAAGCAGGAAGCGACAGCAATAGGTCTATAATTATTACTGGACAGAATGTCTTCATACTTATTTTTGACCAGGGGCATATATATACTGTATACCCTCATGAACTCTGCAACGAGAGTGTAATATATATATATATATATATATATATATATATATATATATATATTAGAAATTATACAGAGTCTGTGTGTGTGTGTGTGTCTTAGCCGACTGGCTGTATTTTATGGCTGTTTCGACTGGTGGGGATCTGAAACCAACCAAGAAGGCTCCCATTTTACTTAAAGAATTTGTTATGATTGGTAGTGGCGGTCCAGTTAACCTATATATATGTTTATATCAGGGATGGGAAACTGATAAATTTTTAAGTCCAGTTTTCGATTTCAGTTTAAGTTTGCAAAAATATCGATTTCAGTTTCGATTTAAGTTTTTAATTTTTTTTCGATTTGAGTTTATTTTTCGATTCAAGTTTTATATTTTTCGGTTCGATTCAATTTAAATTTCGATTCCAGTTTTTTTTTCAGATTTCTTTAAGAATTTCTTTGTACTAATTATATTATTTTTTAGTGGGTACCCTATTGACAAATTCAGATTTAATTTTATATTTGTATTTGTATTCGATTTCTGTTTTTCAAAGATAGAATTTGCTTTAGTAGCTATCTTTACTTTTGTATGATTAAACATGTAAGCATCTATAGCCAACTGAATCAGCACGAAACACACATCTTTTTTTTACTAATTCGCTTCATTTCTTTCACAAAAAGTTTTATTTAACAATAAACTTTCAATTCGAATTGTTTTATTAATTCGTACTCTTTTTAAATTTTAAAGCACATGAAATGTATAAAATATATAAATATGTAATAGTATTAGAAAGGGGAATAAAACAATTAAATGCACCCCTGTTTATTATACACAAAATACAAATACCTTGTAAACTCACATGTTAAAGTTAGAGCGAACAATTAAAATATTGTCAGTGTTTTCGGGCAACAAATTGTTTCATTGAGGACTTAAAATCAATCTGAAAAGAGAAAAAAGTCGTTCCACAATAACGGAACTAAAAGCCGTTCCACATCGAATTAAAGGATAAATGGATATTTTAAATCCATACAAATGTTAAATCGCAAAAAAAGGAAATAATTCACGTTATTTAAATTTTTTTGCAATCCAAATGCTCCCTAAAACTGAAACGCAAAACTGTTATTTTTAATTTATTCGAATTCAGATTTCAGTTTTTTATTGTTTTCAATTTCAGTTCGAATTTCGATTTAGTTGTCAGAATTTTTTTCAGTTCGAGTTTTTTTCGATTTCAGTTCATAAAATAATATCGGTTTTATCAGTTTATCGATTCTATTTGGATTCAGTTTCCCATCCCTGGTTTATATAAATCACTAAACTATGGCGACTGGTTGTTTACTATCTAAAAAGCCTGTCTGACAGCCATTTACGCCGTACGACTGGCTGGCATGGCTGACATCTAAGCTAGCTGCCTTTGATGCTGATGAATTCAAAATGCTTCGAGACGTAACAGTGAAAGGATATCTCTACTGCTTGTGTTTAGGCTACCCACATTTACACACCCACATGCATATATATATATATATATATATATATATAATTATATATTGTGGGCCTGAGCAGCCAGGTTAAGTTAACCCTTGGAGTGCACATACATACATATATATAAAAGAAGCTTTCCTATACATTCATACACGCCCACACACATATTTTTCTGGGCCTGAGCAGCCTTATGTTAGAATACCACTTGGAGTTCATATACATACAACTCATATATATAAAAGAAGCTTTTCTATACATACAAACTTACATACACACCCACATACATATATATATATAGTCTATATATATTTTTCCTGTGGGACTGAGCAGCTAGGTTAGGTTACACCTTGGAGTTCACATACACATATATAATTTTTTTGTGGGGGAAAGGGGCTGAAGGGGTTGGAAGGGGGGTTCGAAAAACACTTTCATCATGTTGCATGGAATGTTGCAATGTTGGAAGGTGCAATGTTGCATTGCAATTACTGTTTCCCATTTTGCAGTAGTGCTACTAAAGTAGCATAGGTCATGGGTATATGGGTATATATATGTAATTATGTTCTGACCACATGACCTGAACTTTTAGTCAAAAATACATTTTTCAAGAGTATTGTGGTATGCTCTGTTCAAATATGACCTTCATTTCTTGTGCAAAGGAACATAAATATATGTTTAGGCCATGCAATGACAACTGTATTTCTGTTCATTTGCACAAGAAATTAAGGTCATATTCGAACAAAGCACACCAAAATACACTTGAAAATATATTTTTGACTACATTTTATACAATAAAGCATAACCTAACATAACTTACCTAACCTAACCTAACCTAACCTATTTATGAATGCTAGTCTTCGCGAAAAAGAAAAAATTATGGCATTTGGGACAGCACTGTGATCTAGGTTCTAGGTAATATACTGTGTTTTTAAAAAACATCTATAGATGCACTATTGTTATGATCAAAAAGTTCGATACACTGTGGGTAAGTCAGAGAACAACCTTCACAGTCAGACATTGTAGAAAACTGCCGGTAAGTCTAAAATTCTGCTGATTGGATAAGCAAATGACTTACTACGCTAGTGTAGCATGACGTCATACCACCCTCGACTACAAATACAAATGAATATTAACACAGTTACAGCTATTTAAAGTTTACTCGATATTTTCGTTAAAACTAAAGAAAATATCATGACAATCTAACCAATGGTCAAGGGCGTACAGTTGACCTAACCTGGCATTCAGTTGACATTTATTTGATCTAACCGGTCATATTATTTTCTACAACAGTTTGCACAAAAAATAACTAACAGATTTGAAAAGAGCGGGTAATATTAACCCAGAAAAATGTATTTTTGACCAAAAGTTCAGGTCATTTGACCAAAAACATATTAACCTATATATAATATATTATATATATATATATATATATATATATATATATATATATATACTGTGTATATATATATATATATATATATTTTTTTTTTTTTAATTTTAATCGCTTACCCTTTCATTAATGTAGTGGGTTGTTTACATTAAAAAAAATTAAAGAAATGTTTTTTTACCTTATACGATGATTATTTTTTCGAATTTCACTCGCGCCAAGGTTTTAATCCAAAAATTTGGAAATTCAAATAACTCGGATGATATTGTACACAAGAATTGTTTGTGTTAGGTTAAGTTAGGTTAAATTAACTTAAGTTAACCTAACCTCAAAAAAATAACTGAAACGAAAATTAAAGAAAATGTTTTTTTACCTTATACGATGATTATTTTTTCGAATTTCACTCGCGCCAAGGTTTTAATCCAAAAATTTGGAAATTCAAATAAAAATTCAAATAACTCGGATGATATTGTACCCAAGAATTGTTTGTGTTAGGTTAAGTTAGATTAAATTAACTTAAGTTAACCTAACCTCAAAAAAATAACTGAAACGAAAATCCGGGATATTAATTTTCTCCGAGGTCTTGTCTATAGATTCTATACAAAGAGCATGACATTCGAGCAATAGTATAGGTCATGGGTATATGGGTATATAATATATATATATATATATATATATGCAATAAAATCACAGAACAACACCTGATCTTTCCAAAAAGCAAAGAATCACAGGTAAAAGGAAAAGGAAACACGAAGTCCGAGCGCTTTCGTGATATACTCACATTTTCAGGGACAAGAAAGAAATAGACAGAATTTACAAAGTAAATGAGTTAAATACACGAGTGAAAAAAATTCCCCAATAGGCAACTCAATTTAAAAAACAATAAAACAATCTAAAACTTCCCCAAAAGACAACTTAATCTAAAGGTTACTAAATTATTGAATACATAAAAACTATATAAAGAAAATTATACAATTAACATGCACACACAAAAAAAATAACAGTTATTAGAAATAGTATTGAATTAAAACAAGCAATTAAGTGGCAAGAATCTAAGGAAACAAAAGACATGGTGCAATTGTCGGCACATGCTACTTCCAGAATATTCCGTTACCTATTGGGGAAGCGAAAAATTCCCCAATAGGTAACTCAATCTAAAAAACAATCTAAAATTTTCCCAATAGATAACCTGCTCAAAAGTCTACTAAACTATCGAGTACATAAAGACTATATAAAAGAAATAATACAATTAAAATGTACACATAAAAATGTTAGCAATTATTAAAATAATATTTATATAATTAAAGTGTGATCAAGAATAATGCTGAGTTTGTTCTTAATATTAGCACTGGGCTTTACAAATTAGACTCGTACATTGTTAGAAAGGTGGTGGATTATTTGGACCTCATTCTTGCCACTTAATTACTTGCTTTAATTAAATAAATATTATTATAATAATTGTTAACATTTTTATGTGTACATTTTAATTATATTATTTCTTTTATATAGTCTTTATGTACTCGATAGTTTAGTAGACTTTTGAGCAGGTTATCTATTGGGAAAATTTTAGATTGTTTTTTAGATTGAGTTACCTATTTTGGAATTTTTCGCTTCCCCATTAGGTAACGGAATATTCTGGAAGTAGCACGTGCCGACGATTGCACCATGTCTTTTGTTTCCTTCGATTCTTGCCATTCAATTGCCTGTTTTAATTAAATACTATTACTAATAACTGTTATCTTTTTTTTACTTGTTAATTATCTAAGTTCCTTTATATAGTTTTTATGTATTTAATAATTTAGTAACCTTTAGATTAAGTTATCTTTTGGGGAAGTTTTAGATTGTTTTATTGTTTTTTAAATTGAGTTGCCTATTGGGGAATTTTTTTCACTTGTGTATTTAACTCATTTACTTTGTAAATTCTGTCCATTTCTTTCTTGTCCCTGAAGATATGAATATATCACGAAACCGCTCGTACTTAGTGTTTCATTTTCTTTTTCCCTGTGGTTCTTTGCTTATATATATATATACAGTATATATATAGAAAATTTCGTATTCATTTTAAGCCCTTATTACATTAATTTTGTATTCAGTTTAAACCCTTACAACGTTCTGAGAACCTAAATTTATTCATATGCTTCTATAATTTTAAACATGAAAACCTTGCATTATTGCACAAATCGCCATTATATCAAATGATCGCCTTCCGGTTCGATTGATGTAATAATCAGAATTCTAAAACTGACGATTTAAAAGTTATCTGATGAATTGCTTCTTAGAAAAACGATTTCAGAGTTCTTTCAATCAAAAAACATAAAATTATTTTTTAAATTTCTTTTCTTCAATGGTAAATTCAGTACTTATGTGTATATGTATATATATATATATATATATATATATATATATATATATATATATATATATATTATGGAAATGAACTCAGAATGGTCCCTTGAGGTGTTTTATGATACACACAGACCGTGCATGGAACAAGGAACTCTTCTGGGATAATTAAATCCACTATAGTCCGAATAAGTAATGGTAAATGACGAATACCATAGTTTTTCTTTTTCATGATGCTAGCCCCACGTCGGGCTAGCATCATGAAAAAGAAAAACTATGGTATTCGTCATTTACCATTACTTATTCGGACTATAGTGGATTTAATTATCCCAGAAGAGTTCCTTGTTCCATGCACGGTCTGTGTGTATCATATATATAATATATATATATATTGGCGCTAATAAGTATTCGAAGAGAGAAGTATTTCGGTTATAATCGTCCTTTTTTTTTTGTCCCATGCGTAGCATAGTTACAAAAAGTTTACCCGTACGTTTGGAAAAATTTAAATAAAAATATTAATTTAACTCCAACATATAATGTAAAACATCAAACAATTTGAGGAAAATAACAAAGTTAAAGTGCAAAAGTCTTCGTACATTTAATTATAAAATTATTTAATACTTTGTGAGTCCACCTTTTGTTTGGATGACTTCAGTAATTCATTTTGGTTAATTTTCTTCGAGTTTTCGACATTTCTCAATGTAAATTTGAGCCCATTGTTCTAAAGAAAACTGTTGCAATTCATTCAGATTCGAAGGGTTTCTCTTGCAAGCATTTTTTTTTCAAATCAAACCATATATTTTCGATTAAATTGGGATCTGGGTTTTGACTGGGGCTGCTCGAGAAGCTTGAAATTCTTTTCTTGAAGCCATTTCATGGTGCATTTACTTTTATGTTTTGGATCATTTCTTGTTGCAAATTCGAAGATCTTCTCCTATCTTCCTATAACTTTCCAGATTCGTGTGCAGCAATAACAATTCTCTTAAGATCTGCAGACAGCTCTTTACCACGACCACCAAATGGTTTGCACGGTCATCCGTCTTCCATGAAGATTCAAACAGAAAATTCTAGGATTCAGAAGTCTCAGTAGTATGACCGCACAATGGTAAAGTGCATATATAATTGCAATGTTGATCAAGTGAGTGCCAGTGCCAATCCCCTCTCCCAGTGTGCCAAAAAAAGTAAGCAAGGGGGAATCCCCCAGCTGCCACAAGCTGGGGGAATCCACCTAACCTAAAAGGGAGGAGAGAAAGCAGGAATAGAGAAGAGACTTTGGGGGATAAGGTGGGATGTCCTCACCCCCCCAAAGGAGTATACCTAACCTAAGAGAGAGAGGAGAGAGAAGAGAGCATCCTTCGCCTAGGAGACCCAGGCGCAAAATGAGATTTCATCCGAGCATCAGCTGGCTTAGAAGTGTCAATCAGCCAGTTGGCATAGAAGCCAGTGCCCGCCAGGCATATCAGCCAGTTGGCACAGTGTATATGCACAGCAATACCTCGAACATCGTCGCTAATGTGTTCCTGGAAAAGGCGACGATATTCAAAACAACCATGTTCAAGGAATGTAACCTATGGGAAATAAGAAGTTCCGTTCTCAGATTTTTTTTGTCAAAATCAGGATTTTTGCAATAAAAATACAGTAAAAATACACTCGTTTTAACAGCTCAATCACAGGAAAAACATCAATAAGAAACTGTTCAATTCAAACCTTTTATTTAAAGACGAAAATTTATAATACGAACGAAAAAATTAAATTTGAAATTATTTTTAAGCAAAACATTTGCGTGCTGTTCAATTCAAACCTTTTATTAAACATGAAAATTTATAAAACGACCGGAAAAATGAAATTCGAAATTATATTTTAGTGAAAAATTTGTCCAATATGGCACCGCGGCCGCACTTGTCACTTCTGTGAAGAGTGGAAGGGTGATGTTGGCAGGCGTAAGACGACGAAATAGCAAAACAAAGACGATGATGTTGTAAATTTTAGTCACAAGCATAGCAATGACGAAAGTGCAAAACGACGATGTTCAAGGTATTACTGTATATATATATATATATATATTACTAACTTTTGAGGCGCCATTTTCTCTAAAAGCACACACACACTTCCGCCTATATATACGCTCATAGGTTCCCTATTATCACACACACACACACTTCCCGCCTATATATACGTTCATAGGTTCCCTATTATTACACAGACACACAATTTCAATATATATACGCTCATAGATTCCTTATTATTACACACACACATACACACACACACAAACTCCCCGACTATATATATATATATATATATATACACGTTCATAGATCTTCGATGAAGTAAATCAAAATTAAACTTGAAAAAAATTCCCTCCGTCATCAACGATCTTATTCAATCTTAGAATAGATGATTATATACAAGGAGATTAGTTAACATTATGATGATCTTAGTGTTGAATATTTTCTCCATTTGTCATCCTGTAAATGTTCATGCGTCTATATATATACATATATATATATATATATATATATATATATATATATATATATATATATATATATATATATACATATATATATACACATTACCTTAAGGCGCATATATATAATTACTCGCATTTCAATTGGGACCTGTAAATTCTCCATTAAATTTCATATTTTTTTCTGGATAAACTACAAATTTCATTCCGCCACAGCTATTTTAAATAATAATAACTTCTCTCTCTCTCTCTCTCTCTCTCTCTCTCTTCTCTCTCTCTCTCTCACTCTCTCTCTCTCTCTCTCTCTATCTATCTCTCTCTCGCTCCCTGAAGTTTTGATTCGGCCGTCGTTAACACCTTTTGGGCGAGGTAATCCGGAACACCGGTGTGTACATTAATATTTTTATAATACATTTTAAATGTTTAACTGCTAATCCGTCGTTCTCTCTCCACCATCTCTGAAAAACTGATAACGTATACGATAAAGATTTTAAAAACTTTCAATTTACGTTTTTAATATTTTTTTTAAGCACATGATAATTAATTTTCAGTTTTAGGCATTAATACCTTTCGGGGGAGGCTAATCCGAAAACACCTGATACCTGGACGGCTGCGCGTACCCAAATATAATATAATTTAAGTGTTAAACCAGATTTTTTCATATAAAAGCGAGTCTAACGTATATAAACCAAAACTTATATATATATATATATATCTCTCTCTCTTTTTTTACTATTTTATTTTACGTACAAGGGGTTGTATTTTCTTAATTAAGGGAAAAATACAGTTTGTAGGCATTTTCGTCGTTCATGTCAGTCGAATTTATTCAATCTTAGAAAACATAATTATACAGGAGGTTAATTATCATTATAATGAGATTAGTGGTGAACCTTTTCATCCCATGCACATATCAAACTAAGGAATAGCAAAAATATTTTCTCCAATTATCACCCTGTAAATTCAAATATTAAGTGCTCATACCACTATATATATAAAATAATCCCTTAAAGCTCACAGCTGTATTTTATTTGCTATTCACATTTTTTTCAAATATACAGGGTGTCTCAAAAGTCACTATCTATTTCGGTGACATTAGATGTTTTTTCAAAAAATGCTATGCTGGCATAAAGATATGTACTTCTGGTGCAAATTTGTGTATTTAAAAAAGTTAATTGGTTTATTATCTTGACATGCTTGAACAATTCCTCGAACCTCAACTTCTTACAGATGGCATTCTTGACCCAGTAGTTTTTCAGCAGGATGGAGCACCTTGCCATTATGCAATAATTGTACGTGATTATCTTGACAGACGCTTCCCGGGTCGCTGGATTGGTCGTGGAGGAACACAACCATGGGCAGCACGTTCACCCGATTTAACACCATTAGATTTTTTCGCCTGGGGTTTCATTAAGTCTAAGGTGTACACTGGTAGAAGAATTAGTGATGTAGCCGAACTTCGAAATCGTATTACCGATGCAGTTCAGAAAATAACACCTCAAATGCTGGAAAGTGTGTTCCGGGAAACAACTTATCGCTTTGAGCTCTGTAGAGACACTGATGGTCGCCATGTGGAGAGAGATAAATAAATAGCACTAATTCTTTGTGGCACTTACTTTGAAATAAATATATTTTTCATGTCTTAAACCAGTTTTTCGTAATTCCCATTATTTTTAAAAATAGATAGTGACTTTTGAGACACCCTCTATTTCTAAAACTTGTTAGGATTAGACAAAAGAGGGGCCAGATGAACGTCTGAACGTCTCTGCACCTGGAATTAATGAAACAAAACCCACCTGCATGGAAGGTGAGAGGTAAAATTTCGACTTGGTCGTCACTAATACCTTTCTGAGAGAGAAACCAATCCGGCCCTTTGCTAAATTCATTTCTCTGAGCAAACACCTGAAACCTGTTATTTTTGGCTTAAATACACTTCGATATACGTTCTGAAAAGCACGGAATGGAAAACTGTATTTTATTCTCATCAGGCGTGAACTTATTAAAGATTTTCCTTTTAAAACTATAAAAGTAAACAAAAATTTTAAACTTTTTAGACTTTAAAAGAGTTTATTCCTTCAAAACCTCGCGAATAAAAATAATCAAAAGATTTCCAAAACACTTTTTAAACACTTAAAGAAGAAGTCGAGAGGCTTCCATTTAATACAAATCTGTTTAGGTAAAACTGTTAAATTTATTCAATGAAGATATTAAAAACAGTGAATTAACGCTTAAAAAATAATTTAATTACATGCTCTTAAATTTACCCGCTTATGATACCTTTAAAAACAATTGAAAAAATCTGAGGAATGAATATATAAAATTTGTTAAAGACACGCCTCCCCACCAGAATTCGCGGCTCGTCCAACTACAACCCAACGGGCGTGGTATAAGAACGAATCTATGGTCTCTGATTGGTGGAAACCCTCGCACACACGTTACAGTCACACCCAAATTAACTCACAGCCAACAGGAATCAAATATTGGTCTTCTGAGGGATCACGTATCGTATATAAAAGCGGCATTTTTAGGTGGAACCCACAGCAGTTATTTTTATCAACGAGTAACCACATATTCTCTCGTCATGGTCGCCTCCAGTCAGCCAGAACTTTACTCTTCCCCACAGGTGTTTGAAGTCGGTGACCCCTCTGCCGGGGCCATACTCGAACTTTTCGCAGCCGCCGACGGAGGAAATCTTCTTTCGACAGAAGCCGTGAAAGAATTTTGTGACGTTGAGCAGAGTGAACGAAGCACTTTTGAAATGTAGGTAGAAAAATTCATGTAATTGCAAACAAGCTTCTGTAGCGTGTAGTGAAACATTTTCAATGTCTCGTGTTCCATACCCGACAGGCGATGCGTACCCCAGCTAGGATAAAAGTATTTCCAACTCTGTAAATTATTGTGCTCTATTAAGTACTTAGAGAACAAATTTTCAAATTATTTTGTTTATCAAATAATTATGTATTAATTTAAAAAAATTATAGAACGTTCTACAGGTAGACTTTTAGAATTAGTAAATGCATCGCTCTTCCATATTTGGCTCGTACCAAGAATGAATTACTGCAAACTTTAAAGGTAAGGATTTCCAGTGGTCCTGGGTTCGAGACACGGTGATAGTAGGCGATGCATAGCATCCCCAGCTAGTCGCCCTTCCACACAATTGGCATAAATTAGGCAGTTTTTAGTGTTTGCGTTATGATTTATTACATAATCTTTATTAATTTATGAAATATGATTTAAACTGACTTCCGTTCTCGGTATATATATATATATATATATTAGGGTGATGCAAAAAAGGGGTCAAATTTTTTTTTTTTCAATTTTCAGGGAGACACCCTCCTATTTTATTCATATTCCTAAGAAAGCATTGTATGCGAAATTTGGGGTTGAAAAAGAGAAAATTAGAGGTTGCTACCAAGCTTTAAAAATAAATGTATATCAGTTTGTGCTCAAAAATATTGTTTTGTTGATATTTTCGCCGGAGCCGGTTTGATATGTACCTAGTTAACCTAGTTTGAAAAAAAACGATGACATTCTAGACTATAGTACGTAGTGAGCTCATAAAATAGTAAATAATAGGCACGCTGATTTCCGCACCACCCTCTGAGGTACAGCATATAGCGCGTTAACTTTTTTTTATGTGGAAGTTTCCCCAGTAGGCATATCATAACCACTTATGTATGTTTATTTTCGTTTTTTGTGAAGCAAGAGTAATGTTTTCTTGTTTTTGTTTGAGAGTGACGACCTGTAACTTTTAACAATTTGAAGAAGGTATTGTTTCTGCTCTTCATCATTGGTTATCAGTTTGTTGTATTCCTCCATCAGTCGTACACCTCTTTCCGCAATGTCGTTTACCACTTTGAGTCCATATGCGATATCTCTTGCATTCGCATAACTTTCATCATCATTCCATTCTTCAGCATCTTTTTCAAGAAAAGTGCAAGGCACCTCTAGGATTTCAAAGAATTTTTTTGTGTTCGCAGTAACGAAATCCTGCAGTTGTTTCTGCCCAGCTGATTCTGGATTTATTGATGCTCGTTTGCTCGGTTTTGAGTCAACTGGTTTCTGCAGAGCATGCTTCATTTTGTTTTTTGTCTCATGCGAAACAGCTGAATCAAAAAATGTAAGCGCCACAAGCTCCTCAGAGAGGTACCACAAATGTCTCAAAAACTTATTGAGTGCAGCACTTGCAATTTTGTCATCCTTTTGCTTGTAGAGCTGCAGACTTTGCACAAAATGCAAATCTGAACGGGGGGCGCATGAGGGTATGGGTGCCAGGTACCACGATCTGATGTATATCGCAGCTGAAAAGCAGCAAACATCTCTCAGTCCTTTTTCCTCTCTCTCAGTTAGTTTAAACTGAGATTTAAACATCCAAATTTTAATGCAGTAAATTAGATTGCCCATCCATCGTGCTCTGTGATAAGCTCCGGGTGCTTTAAAGCTGATTCCTGACTTGGGGGCACTACCGATGAAAATGAGCGTTAGCTCGAGCAATTCCTTGTAGTCATCACGAGGCTGCTGTTCATCAAGCTGAGCTTGAGCAAATTGAATGAGTTCTTCAGCATCTGAGATTTTCTCTGCAATGTTAGGGTCATCTGTTGCTGTTTGGTAATTGTTCTTGTCAATTTCCACCCACTTTGCTTTGAATCTCTTAAACAGTTGTATGTCAGGGCCACTAGAAGATGGCAAGGAGACAGAAACTGCAGCTTCTAACACTATTTCGAAAATATGATGTCGGCAAGCCAGCCACAGCATATCTTTATCCAATCTTTGCTCTAGTAACATACAAGCACCACTCTTAGAACCTGTGTTGGAGGCAGTGGTGTCAAAACACATGCCCTTCACTTGGTCAGATATATTCCACTCCAATACTAACTGATGGACAGCATCTGCAATGTTTTGACCAGTTCCTCTGGCAAGTTTGGGAATACCAAGAAGCTGATCAACTCCTTGGCCGGAAATTAGAACTGGCAGTCGATCAACATTTTCATGACCAGTAATATCTTCCAGTAGTTTGCCGTCCCAATGTATTTGGAGAGGGCAATTTGTTTCGAAATCCTGCTTCAAATTTTCTGCCATTGTCTTGCGGTTCCTTTGTCTTGCTCTCCGTATCGATGAATAGCTAACACTGTATTCTTCAGGGTTTTGCCCAAGAGCATTGATTGTTGGGATCAAGATTTCCGAAGCAGCTCTATCACTTACTTTTGCAGCATCAAGAGATACAAGCATTGAAGAATCCATAAGCTTTGCACTCTTAGACTTTGATCTACTTTGTCTCGAAGTTGATGGCTGCTGAGGGTCAGCAACAAATTCTTCTTCTGATTTTGAACTATCTTCATTCAAACTTGAAGGACTTGAACTTGAGAGCACTGCTGCTTCGAAAACGGCTGTTTCCCTCTTTCTTTTCTTTTCAAGCAATGTTTCCTTTTCTCTAGCAATCTCTTCCATTTGTGAAAAAACTTTATCCACTCCAGACATTTTGCCTTTTCTTCCTTTTTGTCGTTGCAGCATCAAAAACTCACGATCTTCATCTATCTTTATCATGTCAAGAGCACTTGCATGTGCAATGTCAAACAGATCTTGCAAGTCATTTTGCCAGCTCTCTTGTTTTTGAAGTAGTGCAGGTGATTGCTTCTTCTTATTATTTCTGTTCTTCTTTAGTTTCTCCCACTCGTTGAAAAGTTTCTTTACTCTCTCCACGACATGACATTTCAACACTGTTGGGATGCGTGCCTTTTCCCACACATCCATAACATCTCTAGCAGTCAACAAAGCCGCTGTTTTCACCTGTTGCTTTTTATTGATCTTGTAGTTCATAAACAATGCTAATGTTTCCCTTTTAGATGGAAGCTGGGTTTCTTTGAAGGACTCTATAGGATGTCCTATGAGCCAAACAACTGTTTTGTGACGCGTATGCCGCTCCATGAGTGCAACTCAGCAACTGCTATACAACCACTCTCAGCGAAGGCAGCAAAGATACTGAGTCAGTGACGCCGCACTTACACTGACGCGGCCGCCACAGTGACGTCACAGCAAAGAAATGATTCTAGAATGTTCGGCCACGGCGTCTATAGCAATGAAAGGGATGAGAAGGTTTACGGAAAGAGGTTCAGAGTCTGTTATGACTGCTATATGTTGCTGACTACCATTTTTGATGAAATCTGCAAAATAAATAAATGTACAATAAATACAAACTGAAAAATAACAATATACAAAATGTTCAATGGATGGTAGCAACCTCTAAAATGTCTTCAATTGTGCTGAAATTTTGCATGTTCAGTTTTTACACTAAATTAAATAAAATTAGAGGGTGTCTTCAAGTTTTTGAAATGATAAGTTATTTTGCATCACCCTAATATATATATATATATATCGCATCATTCAGTGCTTAATCATGCATCCTTGCAAGTGATAATTAATTTATAAAAAGCCATAATAAACGCATTTTGAAATGTAAAACTAATCGATCGGGGTCGATACCCGGTTTCGGGCGACGGTGCGTAGCATACTCAGCTAATCTTCATTTTGAGTCGGATTAGCCCGATTAGCCTATTTGCTGGCTGTTTATTATTTGCCATGGCCCTCTATTCGTTAATTTCTCTTAAATTTGAAATGGGAGTACAAATAATTAATAATCACGTGATAATTTAAAAAACTAATTTGTGATTTAAACTGACTGCCATTTTCCGTATACATATACACACATCGCATCATTCAGTGTTTAATCAAGAATCCTTGCAAGTGTTAATTAATTTTATAAAAATCCATAATAAAAGCATTTTGAAATATAAAACTAATCGTTCGGGTTCGAGGCCCGGTGTCGGCAGACGATGCGTAGCATACCCATCTAATCTTCCTTTTGAAACCGGTTAGGCTAGTTGCATGCTGTTTATTATTTGATCTGGGTACCCTATTCTGCATTTTCTCTCATTGTAACTCCTTGTAACTCCCTGCAACTCTCTCTTCCTATATATATGTACATATATATACACATACAGTATATATATATATATATATATATATATATATATATCAGGGGCGGCTTCTTAATGAATGCAAGGCATGCACTGCATGCGTAAATAATATACTCAATGAATTTAAAATTATTATTTAAGTTAAAAAAATAAAGTTAAAATTATTATTAATATTATTAATATAATATTGGTTCTATCCTCGGTTACTACATAACTCATAAGAACACTATAAAAGACAAAATACAGCTTATCTAATATGTACTACACTGTAATGCATGTGACTGCATGCGTAAGTAAAATTACCACGAGCCGCCACTGATATATTTATATATATAATATTATATATATATACAGGGTGTCCGAGAATTATCTGTACAAGTTTTGGGTGTTATTAAAAGTCAACCATGAAGTGTAGAAATTCCAGTGTTGTCCCATTTTACAGAGAATCTCATTAAGTTTTTTCTGATACCAAGTTTTGACAAGTTTTTTAGAAATTCCAGTGTGTCCGAAAATTATCTGTACAATTTCATCTTTTAATAAAATTCTTGATAACACGTAAAATTCTTAAACAAGATTATTTAGAATCTGTATTTTCAAAAGTTTCTTTTTTTAAAGTAACGTTGTTACAAACATTCGATATGTGCACCATCAGTGATTCGCAAAACATCCAATCGATAATCCAAATGTTGCCATGTACGCTGCAGCATATCCACATCAATTCGCTCAATAGCAGCTGTGATTCTTGCTTTTAAATCATCAATGTCTGTCACCCGCGTACAAAAAAGAAAAAACTTGTCAAAACTTGTTATCAGAAAAAACTTAATGAGTTTCTCTGTAAAATGGTAAAATGGGACAACACTGGAATTTCTACACTTCATGGTTGACTTTTAATAACAGCCAAAAATTGTACAGATAATTCTCGGACACCCGTTATATATATATATATATATATATATATATATATACAGGGTGTCCCCAAAAAATGTATACACACTTTAACAGCTGATAGCTCAATTGATGTTTCTTTCTTTCCAAGTTAAACCCATTAGAATTAATAATGGCAGTCAGACTAAGCTTTGAACAAAGGAAATTCATTCTAAAATGCTACTGGAAGTGTGAAAACGCAGTTGAAGTGCAAAGACAGTTTAGGAGGGAGTTTCAAACAGATCCACCAACGCGACTTACCATCACTCGAATTAGAGATAAGTTTGAAGCCGATGGAACTGTTCAGAATGTCCACAAGAAGCGTTCCGGAAGACCACGGACATCGACAAGCCCCACAAAGCAAGAAAGAGTACTGGAAACGTATCACCAAAGTCCAAGAAAATCTGTGCGGCAAGCGAGTCGTGAGGTAGGAATTTCAGAATCGTCTGTCCAACGCATTTTGAAGCGCTGTCAATGGAAAAGTTACATTCCAAGATTAGTCCATGCTATTAATGAAGATGATCCGGACCGAAGAGTGGAGTATTGCGAGTGGTACTTGGCACGATGTGGATGTGGATTGGACGAAGGGGTTTCGTTGAATACCCTCCGCGTTCACCAGACCTCACACCACTAGACTTTTTTATGGTGATACTTAAAAGACAAAGTCTACGCTATAAAACCTGCAACAGTCGCTGAATTGAGAGCAGCCATTGAACGAGAATGCAAACAAATACCAAACGAAATGTTTCGTGATGTTTGCGATTCCATTGCTTCGCGTTATCAGCAGTGCCTGGACCAGAACGGACGTCGGTTTGAAAACAGGCGTTGACAAAACAATTAAATAATGTCTGTAGATTCTATTACATTTTGAAAATGAAATGTATTTTAATAAACACTGCCTTTATAATTATTTAAAGTGTGTATACATTTTTTTGGGACGCCCTGTATATACAGTATATATATATATATATACAGGGCGTCCCAAAAAAATGTATACACACTTTAACAGCTGATAGCTCAATTGATGTATCTTTCTTTCCAAGTTAAACCCATTAGAATTAATAATGGCAGTCAGACTAAGCTTTGAACAAAGGAAATTCATTCTAAAATGCTACTGGAAGTGTGAAAACGCAGTTGAAGTGCAAAGACAGTTTAGGAGGGAGTTTCAAACAGATCCACCAACGCGACTTACCATCACTCGAATTAGAGATAAGTTTGAAGCCGATGGAACTGTTCAGAATGTCCACAAGAAGCGTTCCGGAAGACCACGGACATCGACAAGCCCCACAAAGCAAGAAAGAGTACTGGAAACGTATCACCAAAGTCCAAGAAAATCTGTGCGGCAAGCGAGTCGTGAGGTAGGAATTTCAGAATCGTCTGTCCAACGCATTTTGAAGCGCTGTCAATGGAAAAGTTACATTCCAAGATTAGTCCATGCTATTAATGAAGATGATCCGGACCGAAGAGTGGAGTATTGCGAGTGGTACTTGGCACGATGTGGATGTGGATTGGACGAAGGGGTTTCGTTGAATACCCTCCGCGTTCACCAGACCTCACACCACTAGACTTTTTTATGGTGATACTTAAAAGACAAAGTCTACGCTATAAAACCTGCAACAGTCGCTGAATTGAGAGCAGCCATTGAACGAGAATGCACACAAATACCAAACGAAATGTTTCGTGATGTTTGCGATTCCATTGCTTCGCGTTATCAGCAGTGCCTGGACCAGAACGGACGTCGGTTTGAAAACAGGCGTTGACAAAACAATTAAATAATGTCTGTAGATTCTATTACATTTTGAAAATGAAATGTATTTTAATAAACACTGCCTTTATAATTATTTAAAGTGTGTATACATTTTTTTGGGACGTCCTGTATATATATATATATATATATACAGGGCGTCCCAAAAAAATGTATACACACTTTAACAGCTGATAGCTCAATTGATGTTTCTTTCTTTCCAAGTTAAACCCATTAGAATTAATAATGGCAGTCAGACTAAGCTTTGAACAAAGGAAATTCATTCTAAAATGCTACTGGAAGTGTGAAAACGCAGTTGAAGTGCAAAGACAGTTTAGGAGGGAGTTTCAAACAGATCCACCAACGCGACTTACCATCACTCGAATTAGAGATAAGTTTGAAGCCGATGGAACTGTTCAGAATGTCCACAAGAAGCGTTCCGGAAGACCACGGACATCGACAAGCCCCACAAAGCAAGAAAGAGTACTGGAAACGTATCACCAAAGTCCAAGAAAATCTGTGCGGCAAGCGAGTCGTGAGGTAGGAATTTCAGAATCGTCTGTCCAACGCATTTTGAAGCGCTGTCAATGGAAAAGTTACATTCCAAGATTAGTCCATGCTATTAATGAAGATGATCCGGACCGAAGAGTGGAGTATTGCGAGTGGTACTTGGCACGATGTGGATGTGGATTGGACGAAGGGGTTTCGTAGAATACCCTCCGCGTTCACCAGACCTCACACCACTAGACTTTTTTTATGGGGATACTTAAAAGACAAAGTCTACGCTATAAAACCTGCAACAGTCGCTGAATTGAGAGCAGCAATTGAACGAGAATGCACACAAATACCAAACGAAATGTTTCGTGATGTTTGCGATTCCATTGCTTCGCGTTATCAGCAGTGCCTGGACCAGAACGGACGTCAGTTTGAAAACAGGCGTTGACAAAACAATTAAATAATGTCTGTAGATTCTATTACATTTTGAAAATGAAATGTATTTTAATAAACACTGCCTTTATAATTATTTAAAGTGTGTATACATTTTTTTGGGACGCCCTGTATATTATATATATATATATATATATGAGGGGTCGCGTCGCGCGTCTTAGGGTACCTAAGCACCACCACAGGCGAAAACGTGTTTTTGATGGATATCACTATTTTCACCCTTCCTCTATCGCGTGGTTTGGGTTATAATGACCTTACGACACGAAGTATGGTTGAAAACCTTATGAAACGAACTACTTTTTTCACCTCTATCGCCAGCCAAAAGTTCAACCAAAGTTCGTCATAATAAGAAAATCAAAAAATTAAAAAAAATATATATGAAATATAAAATATGAAAATCTATTCCAAAATCTCATCACCATCTCCATTAGCATACTTAGATCTCTAATTTAGCTAAGAATGAACGTTCTAGCTCATTTAGTAACAGAGATACCATTGCCAGAATATTGCCGAACTTTGGAGGCGATTTCTGGCGAATTTTAATTTTGGCGGTTAGGTACCGTAAGACGCGGGACCCCTCGTATATATATATATATATATATATATATATATATATATATATATATATGTATATATATATATGTGTGTGTGTGTTTTATGGAAGTATATGTTAATGACCCGTTTAGGCTTGTCTTTTAGAATTACTAAATATATATATAATATATATATATATATATATATATATATATATATATATATATCATTGGATCGAAAGTCCAGTAAAAATGCAACGTCATAATCGCCGTCGGCTACTTGCGCTTCTTCTAAGCTATCACGAAAAGATTCTATAACATGATTTAGCTCCTCATCGGACCTTAACGAAAAAAGACGACAGTTGTAGCCAGAAACTTTTAAATTAATTGCTTAGTTGATAGTTTTTAAAGTAGATAGCTATCCTTGAATCCCTTCGCCACCAATTACATCCGTGTTCACAATAAGGTCGCCGCAGTCCCTCGTAGTTTGTAATTTTAATGTTTCAAATGGATTTTATTTAAAAAAGATTCCGAAAAATGTATGAACTTAGCAATTAATTTAGAAGTTTGTGCCTGGTCTTTTTTCATTAAGGTCCGATGAAGAACTAAATCGTGTTATATAATTTATTCGTAATAGCTTTGAAGAAATGCAAATAGCCGACGGCGATTTGGACGTTGTATTTTTACTAGACACTCGATCCAAAGATTGCTGCATCATGGGAGAACTCATGTAAGCCTTTCTTCTTTTTGTTTCGGTTAAGAAGAAGACGCAGTGTATTTTCATCAATTTATTAAATCAAGAGTTATAAAATTTATTTAATAAATTTATTAAATCATAAGGAATGTTATAAAATATTACAGTTTTTACATCCAACTTAAATTAGTTACAGAATTAGTATCCGTTACATTTTAAATAAGGAACAAAGCACACAAATTAACATTATTATTTTACAAAATATTGTTGCAATTATTCAAGTTGCAATTTATTTACACGTAAAACTTTACACAATACATCAAGTGCTCACAAACGGAAAAAGTATTTTTATCTGCATGCATAATTTTAAAAAATTTATAAATTCCTTTCCATGTGCCATGTGTAAGAGAAATGAAAGGCAGTACAAGCCGCAAGTATTACTAAAGTATCCCTGGAATCGGTAAGGATTCCAGACAATTTCAGGGATATGGATCTGTTCGAGATATTTCACAATAATAGAGTCATTCCAAGGATGAGTCCCCATCGAGTTAAAGTTGTACATTCTTTCCCTATTTTTAAAGTAGATAGCTATCCAGTGAATCCCTTCGCCACCAATAATATCCGTGTTCAAAATAAGTGCACCGCAGTCTCTCGTAGTTGGTAATTTTAATGTTTCATTCTTCGCAAACACACCGATAAATGTGGAGCGTCTGATTCGGTCACTATTCATTACTCTCTGCAGTGTATTCGCATCCATTTTAAAAGTCAGTGACTACCCTCCTGAATCTGTCAATTTCTATTAGGGCCTGTGATTCGAGGTATACTAGTACACTAATAAGGGCGTCAAGCAATTTGGAGAATTCGAGTCTGACAGAAATGTTTCCACTCTGCTGTGGACTTAATTGTGTTTACACTAGCAGGTAAGTCAGGTGTGATGTTAGACGGATAAAGGTTAAATTGCTCGATGAATTCCTTCTGTGTTACACCAAATCCTAGCTCATCACAGGCACCGGCGATATGGGCAAAATTACTATAAGCTGTGAAAATAAGCTCTCGAGCAAAGTGGGAACACAGCGTCTGATGAATACTCCGTCTCCAATGTTTCCCCTAACGCTATACCATTGACGTATAAAGATATACAGGGTGTCCCATACGTCCGGCATCATAGGAAAAATAATAAAAAAGGCAAAACAAAAGTTTTTATTTACAGAACGTGCTCAATATGTCCACCATTGTTTTCATTACACAAATTCAGACGTGATACCCAGTCAGCAAGCACACGGTGAATGATGTCAGGAGTAATGGTGTTACATGCCCCAATGATGCGTTGCCGCAAATGTTCCACACTTCTAATTTTCTCTGCGTATCTGCGTATACCAGCGCTTTCAAGTGGCCCCAGAGATAAAAATCTAGTGGCGGCGTGAGATCTGGGCTTCTAGCTGGCCATTCCACAGGCCCTCGACGTCCTATCCAATGACCAGGGAATTGTTGGTACAGGTATTCCCTTACTTGGGTGCTGTAATGTGCAGGAGCGCCGTCTTGCTGGAACCATGTTGGGAAATTTTCTTCTTCGTTCAAGACACTGGGAAATGCTTCTTCCTTGAGCATACTTAGGTAGGTGCCTCCAGTCACATGTTCATCGAAAAAGAGGAGGCCTGTTTCCTTAAACTATGCATCAAGTCTGCTAACACAACTCTGTGTTATTGGCTCGCGGTCTGGATGCAGTCTGTTAAATTGAGCAGCGTCCTCTCTTTGACTCCGATTTCCTATGAGTAGAATTAACTGGATTCGTTCTTCCTTGCTCACATACATTATGGCCTGTAGAAAGAGAAAAATATGAATTATGGTTTGTAGAAATAGAAAAATATGAATTTCTCCTATGATGCCGGACTTATGGGACACCCTGTATTTTTAAGGCCGAAATTCTCGAAATTAAAGTTGTTCTTTTTATATTTCTCATTCACAGAAGCGTGGTCCTGCATACCAATTAATAACCTTTGAGGTAGAGCTCCCAGGGCGATGTTTTCTATCTGTTTCGATGCCAACCATGCAGGCACCGTGTACAGTTTGATCTGTACTCTTTAAATTCGGTATTTTACTGTGGCATGTAGTAAATTCTTTTCAGTCTCTATTTGTTTTGGCGAACTTAGTTCCACTCGTACGCGAAGGTATGTTTCCATAATATAAATCACAACGGGCTTGGCGCTCTCTTCTTGCTGAATTCCCAGATTTAAAGAGATCTCAGGATTCGTGTGAGTGAGCTTTATTTTCGTGTCGATACCATTCACAAGCAGCTTCTCCTGGAAGCATTCGTATATCTTCTTTTTAGAATTTGTAAATTTGTCCTTTATACTGCTTTCGTCTTTACCTTGATAATAGCCCCCGGAAGCTAAAAAGGTATCATTCGCTTATTTTGAAAAGTTGAGGACGTTTTCCAGATAGGCTCCCAGGTGATAATAACCCGTTCCTGCCGAGATGATGACCTGATATAAATACACATCACACTGGCTGAATATCTAGTGTAGAAAGTTTGTTTCGGGAAATACAACGTATTTATCATCGCAATCAGTTCCATCTGAATGTGCTATACATAGTTTAGCGTACATGTGCACACAGCTTGGGTCAAAAGAGTAAGGGCCTGAGTTTGGTATCACGAATTCTATAGGAGCACTTGGTGAACTAATTGTGTTTAATGGGTTAATCGTAATAGAGTTACTGTGCTCAGTAGAAACTTGATTTGGGGGCATGTCAAAGAGGGACAGCTCCGATTTACAACATTGTGAACTACACGGATGGATGAAGCTTGTCATGACGAGTCAGAAATAGTGCCACCTCTCTCGACAAGTAAACAGCCTATGATTCACGAGAGCAATGTCCTTAGTTTATATCATTTAAAAAAAATTATCAACCATAGGTTTCACTAGCTTAGAGCACTTCTTTTTTAATGTCCTTTTAGGTTTAACGCCACTTGCTGGTAACCCCTTCTTCTTCCGGACAGCCCTTTTCTTCTTCCCACCACCACGCATTTTTCTCTTTGCATCTTTGATGATTTCGTCCCGTGTACGCTTTAAGTGCTTTTATAGAGCTCTTTAGTTTTAGTCCACCCCATTATGGCTTCTACCGTGTTGAAATCTGATTGTAACGCTTTCCTCCCGAAGTATCCTGCACCCCTCTTCAGTAAAGGGACAGCTGTACGTAGTATGGTTGAGAAAGTGAATCCAAGCCCATTCCCACGCTGGTATCTCACTCCTCGATAGACTGTGAAAAGCCTTCGGGCCATTATAACTCAGTGCGTCGAAAGTGCAGCTTCACTGTTAATCTCCCGTTAGCGAATGGGAAACTTTTTCCCTCAATCGTTCTTATATATATTAAGATATTGGTTAATAGATTAGTCGCGACATTCACATAATGAGGTTTGTTATGTGTAATGCTTAAGCTCTTCCCTCTATGGTGAGGGATGTGAGCGATGCGGAGCAGGCGTGCCTGGGTATCTCCAAGAAATTGGTGCTCCACTATATTGCTGTAAATATAACACATGTCTGGGGTAGGGTAGCCATCGTCCTTTTCTCCAATTTCAACTGATACATTAGTGTGGACAAATCCTGTTGTGCTTCGTGAAAAGTGTCTCTTTGGATGGCTGCTCCACATCGGCCCTAGGTTATAATTTTGAACAGTCCTTTGTGTTTAATATTTCTATTATCCTGTGATTTTAGAGTCAGAATATATGTAGAGGTTTCTTTGTTTATGATTTCATATACTAAATCAGCCGTAAGATTTGAGCTTTTTAAGCCAACGCTTAAGTCTCTCACAACATCCTCAGCCGCACCATAACGGCCCGGACACAGTGTATCTCCACTCCGGGCGATACGCATGGTTTCATCCCGAGTTATCCCGGCATTTTCACACCCATCAATTGAGATCGCTAAGAACCGCAAGAAAGGGTTCTTTATATTCAATACTCAAAAAGAGGGTGTCCAGCTGAATTTCTCATATCCCCACCTCATACGAATCACGATCCAATTCAATGGGCCCATAGAGTTCTGTTACAAAGTTGGCCAGGGTGTTGTTAGGATGTACAGTCAGAGAAGAAGAGGATGTTAGTGTGACGTAGAAATACTTAGGCGCCATGTTGCATAATATTTAAGCTTCATTATTGCATCAGCTTTTATATAAGTGTTGAAATTTTCTGGGTACCCTAGCCATTTCAAAAAGTACGCTTTTCTCTTTCGTGAAGCTTTGCTGCCTAAAATTTTTAAAATTTTAAACACATTTTCTCCTAAATTAAATGTTACTTTCTGCAACTCCTCGCGGTAAAAGCTTCCTTCGATTTTTTTCCCATTCAAATCTTCAAAGTAATACAGCATTATCTCGCTTTTAGGTCTCATAGCCCTAACTTTAAAATTCTGAAATCCCTTCGCAAATTTATTACCTGGACCCGACAGTCTTACATAATCATTGAATTGAAACGTGTAGAGTGTGGTACGGTTCTTCGAATATCTCTTCTCACATCAGGCTCTGTGTGCGTACCTCTTTAGTAGTATGACCACAAAATGGACGAGTGCAATGCAATTGCAAATGTTGATCAATGTTGCAAAGGGGAAGGGGGAATGTTGCAAGAGTTTATGCAACAAAGGGGGAGGGCATATGCAACAAGAGGGCAAGGGTTATACCCCAAGCTGCAATGAAGGGGAACTCCCCCAGCAAGCTGGGGGAGTCCACATAACCTCTTTGGAAGAGAAGATGGGACGGTCTCACCTCCAAAGACGTAACCTTAACCTAAGACAGGGAGAGAAAGGAGGAGGGTCTTTAGGGGAGAAGGTGAGATGTCCTCACCCCCCGAAGGGTAATCCTAACCTAAGCCCTAATCTAAGAAGGAGAGACGAGAGAGTTTTTTAATCCACCGGAGTCCGTCGCATAATGAGAGTCCAGGGGCCCAGCATCTGTTATGTAGAGGGTCTGGAGTTGCAAGTTAACACTTATTTATTTTTTTCTATAAGGAGAGTAGGCAGATACCACCATTTTAATTATTTATTTATAGATGAGTTTCCAGAGACTCCTATATAATTTAATTATATGCAGGGTTACCAGGTTGCACCATTTATTTTAATTACTTATTTATTAAAAGCAGGAGAAACTTTCAACTTAAATTTTCCGAACTAAATAAAACACATTATTTATTTAATTAAAAATAAGTGAAAAATGCAGGATATGGTGCCTGGGTCAAATAATAAATAGCATGCAACTAGCCTAACCGGGGTCAAAGGGAAGATTAGCTTGGCGTGCTACGCATCTAATAATAAAAGAAATAAACAGGACTCTTCATATTGCACATTATTCCAACAACATAATCTATAAGAATAATATTTAATTTACCTATAACTCGAGAGACCTGAATAGCATCCATTTACTCAAACGCTAAACCGAAAGTGTCTATTTACTTTTAACATTCATCTATAGAAAATGTCTTCAAAATCAGCATTTTTTTTATTCCAAGAAAGACAAAAAATGCCCAAATTGATCATTCTGACGAAGGTCACGCTCTTCACTCCACCTTAGATCTACAGTTTAACGGGGAATCGGGACCACCACCAGCCCAGCGCCTTAACCACTAGGTCACCCACGATAAATATTTACCTACCAACCAATTGTGCGGAAGGATGATCGTTTTTCCTGCACAATCTGAAACAATGAACTGAGTAACCTTTATCAACCTCTATATATACATTATTAAGAATTATTATTATATTTAAAATAAACTCGGCAGCTCTGCCCCATACACGATACTTTACGCTTCCAGCAAATATTAAAAATTAATGAAAAATCTTAAAACGTATATCTTAAGCTTGCTCACGGAATTTTATTTCTAATCCCCCGAACGAAATTTTAAACCGACGCGAATTACCACGAAATCCAAATTTATTTTCCATTGTCGCTAAAATCCTTCATATATATACATATATACTGGGTGATCCAGATAAATGGGACCCATAAGAAAAAGCCAAATATTCTTAATATTTAATTCCTTTCATAAAAACTATATATCATTCGAAAGAGTAGAGTTACAAAGTTTATTATGAAATATTTTTTTTTTTAAAATGACTCCTTTCAAATGTGCTCCATTAGTTGCCAAGCATTCCAGCGTTCTCGCTTGTAAGTTCTGCATCACTTTTGCAAGAGTGTGCGGTGGTATGGCCTGTATCTCATTTGTGATGGCGGCCTTCAATTCTTGCAAGGTCGTTGGGTTATTTCTGTAGACCCTACTCTTTAAATATCCCCAGAGATAATAATCTAAGGGAGAAAAATCCGGAGACCTTGCGGGCCATTCAACGTCTCCAAATCTTGAGATTAACTCGCCTGGAAACGTTTGACGCAAAACTGCCATGCAGTTCCTCGTGGTATGGCAGGTAGCTCCGTCATGTTGGAACCAGTGGTTTTCTAGACAAAGATCTCTTAATTTAGGAATAAGGAAATCGGTCAACATTTTTTCGTAGCGATCACCATTTACAGTGACCGTGTTTCCGGTGGAATCCTCGAAAAAGTACGGCCCTATGATCTGAGATGCAGTAAGACCACACCAAACAGTTACACGCTGACTATGCAACGGGACTTCGGTAATATTCAATGGATTTTCTGTTGCCCAGAAACGACAATTTTGTTTGTTTACAGTTCCATTCAAGTGAAAATGGGCTTCGTCTGACATAATCAAAGTTGCTAGAAAATTGGTGGTGTCATTTACCTTCTGTTGGATCCATTGACAGAATTGTCGTCTTCGTGCGAAATCTCCATCGTTTAGTTGTTGCACTGTTTGAATTTTATATGGAAAGAGCATTAAATTTTGCTTGAATATACGGTGTGTTGTTCCATATCCAACTCCTAACAGCTGAGAAGCACGTCTGATGCTTATGTTAGGATTATCCTGTACAATTTCATGAGTTATGTTAATGATCTCGTCTATCCTTGCTGTGCGCACTCTTCCAGTTGGTTTTCTTTTTCCAATGCTGCCAGTTAGGGAAAAATTTCTGACACACCGACGGATTACTTTCTTAGAAGGTGATTTTGACATCTGAAAATTTGTCTTGAAAGATCTTTGAGCTGAAACTACACTTCTTCCATGCTCATAATATTGCTCAGTTATGAAACGCAGCTGTTCCACAGTCCATGCAGTCATCTTGAAGGGTTAGTTTTAACTAACACTTTTATTTTGTTTTGTATCTTATCTTGTCTTGTATTGTCAAAACCTATACAATCCTGTACAAACTTGTAACTATCCTCTTTCGAATGATGCGTATGATTTTATAAAAGGACTTATACTTTAAGAGTTACAGGGGTTTCTTTTGGGTCCCATTTCTCTGGATCACCCTTTATATATATATTTATATATATATATAATATATATATATATATATATATATATATTAGCACAGGTAATAAAGCAAATGTTTATTATACGGCAAACTCCCAAACGCAATTCCGCAATTAAATTTAAAAAATTTATTTTCAGTTTTAGGTGGTTGTAAAATCACTCATATATATATATATATATATATGTGTATATATATATCACAAGTAAGGTAATAAAACCGATGTTTATTATACGGGAAACTCCCCAACGCCCTTCCACAATAATTTTTTATTAAAATTATTTTACGGTTTAGGTGGTTGTAAAATCCCTCATACATATAAACGAGTATATATATATATATATATATATATATATATATATATATATCACAGGTAATGAAATAAAATTGGGTGTTTATTATACGGCAAACTCCCCAACGTTCTTCCACAATTAATTTTTTTAAAAATTATTTTCAGTTTTAGGTGGTTGTAAAATCCTTCATATATATATATATGTCAGAGGTAAGGTAATAAAATTGTGTGTTTATTATACGGCAAACTCTACAACACCCTTCCATCCACAATTAATTATTTTCTTAATTATGTTTAGTTTTAGGTGGTTGTAAAAATCCTTCATATATATATATATATATATATATATATATCACAGGTAGGTGGTAAACTGGGTGTTTATTACACGGCAAAATCCCCATCGCCCTTCCACAATTAATTTTTAAAAAATTATTTCCCAGTTTTACGTGACTAAAAGTCGCTAAACAATTTCATATATTTATATATACATGTGTAAAGGGTGTCAGGAAATGATTGCCCCCCCCCATGTACAGAAGAAACTGAAAGGAATAGAAAAAAACAGACAAAACCACGCGAAAGAGCGTTTAATTTTGAATAAAAAACACTTGTTTTAATATCGGGTGTTGCCCCCATTTGCAGCTCTGACGGCCATTAATCGACGGGGGTATGATCCCAGAAGTGTCTCAAAGAGATCGGTATCATGACTCATTTCTTCAAGGACTTCGTTGATCTTTGCAGTCATAATTTCTGTTGAATACCGATTCTGAATGGGTTGTTCCAGCATTAAGGACTCCACCCGATCCTTCATGATGGATCCGACATGTTCACAGACATTAAGATCGGGAGAATTGCCAGGCCATTCATTATTTCCGAAAAAATCAATGTCATTGTCCTTAAGCAGTTGTTGAGTCGCAAGTGCTTTCATACAGGGGGCTTTGTCGTGAAGAAAGGTTGCCTGTTCAACATCCAAAACACACTCGGGGTCTTTCAAAAACGGAATTACATGTTGGGCTAAAATTACATTTCGAAAATAAGGCCCATCCCAACTGGTTCCTCTTGGTTTGATAACCCAGATGAGCTTCCGAATAGAGAACATAATGAAAACACCCACACATGCTGGATTTTTTACTATTTCTCGATACTTCTGGTCGTCTGGGACTTCATCAGGAGTTGTTGCCCAAACCCGATCATTCTGAAAATTTGGTTTTCTGGAGACATAAACGAAGAATTCATCGCTGACAACCAAGTGAAGGAAATCGTCTTCCGTCCATTCCTCAAGATAATCACAAAACCATAGCCGATCTTCAATATTAAGATCACTCTTCCGTGGCTTAGCTATTTCATGCCAAGCACTCAAGCCTTGGCGAACTCGAAATTGATGCACAAGTTGCCGATTGACTATCTTACCACGACGGATAAGTATCTCTTTCGCTACCTCAGAGCAGCTCTTCTTTCGGCGCCGTGATGCAGCAAGCACAATGTCTTTCGATTCTTGAGATAATTTCTCCGGTCTTCCTCCTCGAAATTCTGTTTCACAATCTTCAGGATTCTTATTCCAATTCCTTTTGACAAAGTCTTCTGATCTTTTTAATCTCTCAGCCACCCAGTGTCGAGTTATGAAAGTTGCACCAGCTTCCTTTGCTTCACGAAATGTGACAGCTCGAATGCGGTCAAGAACTCGCTTTTTCTCTGAATCGTTCAAAATAGATGATGCCATGGTTTCTGTGGGGAAAAAAATGGTAAGAATTAAAATCACAGGAATTGAATATAATGGTTTTTATTCAGATTTTAACGCGCTTTCAAGTGGTCTCGCCGGTTTTTATCTATCTCCTAGTTTTTGCTCTACAGGGGGGGGCAATCATTTCCTGACACCCCGTATGTATATATATAATGGTAATAAAACAAATGGTAAATAATATTGGTTTTGGCCCTAGAAGGACGCAACGGTTCGATGGAATTTAGATTGTGGCAGATCGGGGCCAGGTCAGTTTGCTTGACGATTCAGAAATACAGATTTATTTTCCAAACAAAACTTCTCTCTCTCTCTCTCTCTCTCTCTCTCTACACGAATCTGTTTCCTTTCTGAAAGAAATTTATGGAATGGATAAGCTATATTTGACACGCCCCCAGAATTCGCAGCTAGTCCAATTACAACCCAATGGGCGGAGTTTGAGAACAAGCTCAGGACCTCTGATTGGTGGGTAGTCACGCTTACACGTTATGGACCACCCAAATTTCACCGACGGCCAATAGGAAACACGCGATTCGCCTATTGGGGTGGTTACAATTACGACCACGTATATAAAAGGGGGCATTTTCAGCTGGATTCCAAAAGAGCTGTATTTATCAGCGAGTAACTACAGAAATATATCGCCATGAATCATTCTCAGCAGCTTTACTGCTCCCCGAAATTGTTTATAGACGGAGACCTCTATGCAAGTCTGCACTCCACCTTTTCAGAGCGGCTGACCGGAACGCTCTACTTTCAACACAAAGCACTGCAGAAATTTGTGACGGAGAGAAAGAAACAGCCGATGAAGTGGACATTGAAATGTAAGTAAATAAATTAATTTGTGAATCAGGCTATGTATACATCGATTCATTCAGTGACAGTGTTAATTAATTTATAAAAAGCCACAATAAATGCGGATTGGGAAACTAGTTTGTGATTTAAACGGAAGGCCGGGCTATGTATATATATCGTTTCATTCAGTGCAAGTGTTATATTTTATAAAAAGTCGTAATAAAACGAAATGGAAGGATATTTGCCCAGGGGTCAAGACCCGGTGCCGGAAGACGATGCGTAGCACACTCAGCTAATCTTCCTTCTTGTTAACGTCATTTAGACAGCGAATTTTATTATGCGATGGTGTCCTTTCAAAGTGAAATTTTATTACACGCTTGTTCCCTGAACGTGATAACTTAAAAATTTATAGAAAGTTCTACAGGTAGGGTTTTATAATTACTAAAACTTTAAAGAATTGCCTGCGATTCCAGGGTTCGAGAGTCGGTGCTGTCAAAAAATGCGTAGCACACCCAGCTAATACTCCTTTTGACTAAGTTAGGCTAGTTGCATTCTGTTTTTTTATTTGCTCCTTCGTGGCTACTTCGTTATATATATACGGTGTGGAAGTGATAATACATTTTGAAATCGTTACAGTTTGTTGTAAAATGTTTCATAGCGGGTATCCTCAATTATAGATTAGTTTGCATTAGTACTGAGCTAGGCAGGGGTTCAATGCGCAGCATACCCAACTAATCTTCCTTTTGAGCCCAGTTGGGATAGTCGCTTGATGTTTATTATTTGATCCGGGTACCCTAATCGGCATTTTAACTTATTGTAACTGTCACTTCATATATATATATATATATATATATATTTATATATGGAAATGTGTGTTAACAACCCTGTCCCTGGCTCGTTACCCTGAGCTGGCTGATAATGCGTAGTACACCCAGCTAATCTTCCTTTTAAGCCCAGTTACGATAGTTCCTTTCTGTTTATTATTTGACCCGGGTACCCTATCCTACATTGTCTCTTATTGTAACTCTCCCCTCCCATATATACAACGCGGTGTCATGACATATAATTGCATGTTTACTATACAGTAGGTTACTGTGCTAGGCATTCTGTAATTAATGTATTCTATTAAATATTTAAGGAGTAAATTTTGTGTATCAAATATTTACGCTTAATAAATACATAGAATGTTCTACAGCTAGGGCTTTAGAATTACTAAAACTTTAAAGAAATCCAACGGTCCTGAGCTCGAGAACCTGTGATGGTAGGCATTGCGTAGTATGCATATTTTAAAAGTATTTCCGGAGTTGTAAATTACTGTACTTGTAAGCTTTGCAACTCTCTCTCTATATACCTCTTTATATATATATATATATATATATATATATATATATATATATATATATATTAGGGTGGGGTGGAAAATTTTTCAACTATTGCTCCACTGGTAATAAGGTGGATTGAAGGGTGATAAAAAAGAATATCAGAATTAAGAAATTTTCAATTCATCCTAAATACCCCATTTTTCTCCCCCAAAAAATGGCCTTCAGCCAGTCATTATACGCTTCATAACTCGAAAAGTATTCTTTTTACAAAAACGTTTGCTGAAGCAAAGTTTGTTTATTTCACATTTTCTACCTCATATAAATGTTTCAGATGTTTAAGGAATTTTTTATTTTTCAGGTTTTTGTTAGGTTTGGAATTGGCAATTTCTGATAATTAGTAACAAATATGGCTTCTGCTTCAAACATTAGAGCCACAAGGAGTCAATCAAAACCACATTTTATATTTGGAACCGCACAAGAGCTTCTTCTTACAACATTGCCAACAAATGAACAGGTGGGCGAATACCATGTTCTTTTAAAAGAAGCCACTTCAGTGACTTCACATAACTCTGATATTTTCACCAAAATTACTGAAAATATACTCTGTATTTGGAGAAAAGCTTCAATTCCTGTAATAGCTGACAAATCGTTTATATCAAATTAAAGCGGTTCATCGGTAAAGCAAATGATCTTAGTAGATCAAAAAGTAGTGTCAAAATGAGAGAAAATTTTAATGACACCTTGGAAGAATTATTCGATATCAGTGCCTGTAAATGCCCTTTTATCTCCCATCAAAACTTGGCTGTCCTGAGAGGTGCAAAGATGTTCACATAAGATGCACTTGTCGAAGAGAACTGAAGGTACCAAAAGAAGAGCTTCTGTTTTTACAGGATCAGCGATCGACGCGTACAATGAAAATAGGGGGCGTTGATAAAGTCATGACAAAAAGAATTAAAAAATTGCAGTCAAGGAAATTGCGAACAGAAGAAGGAATGGTTAAAAGAAGAAGTGAAATGAAGGACTCATATTTTAACCGAAATAGAGTGTTTTTCAGATGTAGAGAGTACTTCCACACAATGTGAATTAGACCTACATCAGAGTGAATGAGACTGAGTCAGTTGCTATACAAGGTCAAATGAGACTTCTATTGCCTACTGTAGTGATGGAAGCCGATAGATTTGGAATTTCAGATCGAGCAGCTGCTGCTTTGGCTTCAGCTGCTTTAGTTGATTATGGAGCAATCACTAAAGAAGATAGCACGCTTTTGATTGACAAGAACAAAATCCGACGGGAAAGAGAGAAAATGAGAAAAAGTTTGGTGATGGAGAGTAAAGCTAATCCTGCTGTCATATCTGCTATATTTTTTGACGGAAGAAAGGAAAAGACTTTGGTGAAGGTGAAGAAAGGAAACAAATGGTACAGAGACTCCATTAGAGAGGAACACTATGTTTTGTTGTCTGAGCCAGGAAATGAATATTTAACCCATGTAGTTCCTTCTTCTGATAAAGCTCAAGATATAGCTGATAGTTTGTTCTCCTTTCAAGAGTCAGCTATTAATGAGAGCATTCGTCTCATAGGATGTGAGAGTATAAATACCAACACAGGTGCCAAGGGTGGGATCATCCACCTCATAGAAGAAAAACTAAAGAAACCGTTACAATGGAGCATTTGTATACTGCATACAAATGAACTTCCCCTTCGACACTTATTTGAACATTTTGATGGTAAAACAAAAGGTCCAACATGTTTCACTGGAAAAATCGGAGTAACACTGAAAGAATGTGAAAAAATGCCTGCAGTCAATGTCAAACCAATTAGAGAAGGCATTGATTTAGCACACATATCAGAAGAGGTTATCGATGATCTTACCAAAGATCAACAATATTTGTACAAAATCATTGTGGCTATAAGAGGTGGGAATGTCCCAAAAGATTTGGAAAACACAAAACCCGGACCACTGAACCATTCTCGATGGCTGACATTAACAAATCGTGTCTGCAGCCTATACATTGCAGAGAAAACTCCTTCATTGGCTCTTTATTCAATAATTTTCTTCATTGTTACAAATTATGGACGAAGCTGGTTCGATATCAAGAATAGACCATATATATGGAATGGACCACATCACATATTTGGAGCAATTAAAAGATTTCATCTTCTTCCAAAGGATGTTCAGAATGTAGTGAAGCCTTACATTGCTAGAAACGCATATTTTGCTCATTGCGAAAATGTTCTGATAGCAATGTTATCAGATACATCAGAAGAAAAACGAAACAAAGCAGTTGATTTCATCATGAACATTAGAACAAAGACGGAAAATGTGTCCAAAATCAGAGAATTTAAGGTTCCTGAGATAAATTTCAACGCAAACGCATGGGATGATATTATTCACTGGTCAAAAGAAATGCTGACTGAACCTCCCCTCACTATGGCGCTCACAAATATTGAACTCAATGCACATATGGTTATAAAACTGTGCCTACCCAATTATCCACTTCATTCACAACACAAAGTGTCGAGAGGGCAATAAAAATTGTCGACGATGCGGCCTCATCTGTATATTCTCAAGAATCCCGCGATGGATTTATAAGAGCAAGAATTAGGTCTCGTTCATTGCTGCCATGTATGGAAACCAAGAACGAAATGACCACTTTTTGACAATTAGCTTTTAATTAGAGACTGAAATAATTCACCAAAATTTCATAAAAGCAAACACTTTACGACTTTTGAAAAGGGATCTTTTTGGAAGTGTATTGATTTTATGTTTCTGCAATTGTGGTAATAAAATGTCACTAATTTCTCTCGTTGATTAGTGCTGTTGTGGATTATAGTTTGAATATTCAAAATTATATAAGGTTATTAACTATTATCAAGGTAATATACTTCGGTCATCAAAGAATGTTTCATTTATTTAGAAAAAAGTGATTTATTTGTGATATTTACCGAAGTAAATTTTGATAAAATTTAAAATTGAGAAAATAATTTATAAAAGGGCACTTTCTAATGTACGTTTTTATTCTGAATCATTTGTATTCTATAGTGTCTTTTAATTGGATGTATATTTTTCAAGTTTTAAGCATTTATATGCTTGACTAGGGGCCATTTTGTTTTTCTCAGAAATGCGCTGTTGGGCAAAATTGATTTTTCTTTTATATCACTTTATGTCATCTATAGAACCCAATACAGCAAATTATAGGTGAAGCAAATAAATATTCCACAAAGAATTGCGTTTCACCCAACCCTTATATATATGTTCCCCTGTGTGTATTTTGGTGAAAAACAATAGATTTTTAATTATTGTCCATTCTGTGTTTACTTCGTTGCTGTTTCGGCACATATATATATATATATATAGTATATATGCTGTATATATATATATATATATATATATATATATATATATATAGAGTATATATACTGTATATATATATATATATACATATCAGGTTGTAACATAAATTCTGCTCGATTAGAAAACGGACGATAGATAATAGATTAACCTCAAGATAATATGAAATAGTTTTTGAAATGTTGCAAAATACACGCGGCGACTGGTTCGCACAGGTTTTATCACGATACAAAATGATACAGAAGGAAAAGCAGGAAAAGTTAGGAAAAGTAGTGAAGGTTGGAAAATGGGTTCCGCATGATTTGTCACAAGCGAATCTTCAACATCGAATCGATATTTACACATCACTGCTTTCTCGGCAACTGCAGGCATCGTTTTTGAATCGGATCGTCACTGGGAATGAAAAATGGGTCCTCTATAACAATATTAAGCGTTGACATCAGTGGCTTAGCCGTGAAACAAAGCCTGAACCTCAGCCAAAGAATGGACCCCATCCAAAGAAAATTTTGCTATGTTTTTGGTGGGATATGCAAGGAATTATTCATTTTGAGCTTCTGCCAGATAACCAAACAATCACAGCTGAAGTCTACCGACAACAACTCCAACGATTGAAGATGGCATTACAAGAAAAATGGGTCCTCTATCACCACTACCCAGTTGGAGGCGTTTGGTTGGGAAAAATTGCCTCATCCACTTTATTCTCCGGACATCGCACCTTCAGACTACCATTTTTTCAGAAATCTACAACACCACCTAGATGGACAAAAGTTGCAATCCAGGGAAGCTATCGAAAACGAAGAGATCGCTTTTTTTAACTCGAAACCAATGGATTTCTTCGAACGTGGCATAAAAAAACTTTTCTACAGGTGGGTGGAGGTTATAGGAAAAGAAGGGAATTATATTTATGATTAATTTGTCATTATATCATTTAATTTTTGTTGTGAATAGACTAATAATTCGAGCAAATTTGTCCTTATAGGCCACTCAATTTTTGTTCTGAATTAACTAAAGAATCGAGCAGAATATATGTTACAACTTAATATATTGTGTGGTTGTAATAATTCATATCTACTCCTCATATTTTACTTTAAATTATAGACAAGCTTGCATTAGTACTGAGCTAGACTTTCTGAATCCAATTCGTTTTATAGAAAATGGATTTTAATTAAAAAAGATTCAGTATGAACTAATCATGTTAATTTTTCCTTAAAGAACCGATGCGGAACTTCATCGTGTTATAGCTACTTGTCGCGACAGTTTTGAAGAAAGACAAATAATCGAGGGTGATTTGGATGTTTTACAGCGCAGCCAACCCAGTGACCTGAATGCGGAGGTCGAGGAATTGGTTCACATCCGGACCAACGAATGCCAGATCATCGAGGAACTAATGTAAGTTTTTTCTGTGGTTAAGAACAAAACACATTGTATTTTCATTAAATTTATTAAATCGTAGAAATCATGTTTTAGTAAAATTCAGCTTACAGAACGAGCGTCCATTAAATAAGACTAACATTAATGGAGACATTTACAAAATATAGTTACAATTATATACATACATGTAAAACTTTACACAATACAGCGAGTGCGCAAATATAGGAACCTTCTTTTTATCTTCCAGCCTACCAATTCATCATTCATCTCAGTGTCGCACAAATCGAATAATTTTAAAAAATTTATAAATTCCCTCCCACGTAACATGTGCACGAGTAATGTAGGACAGTACATGCCGCAAGTATTACTAAGGTATCCTTGGAAACGGTAAGGATTCCAGACAATTTCAGGGACATGTACCTGTTCGATAAATTGTACAACAACAGGGTCACGTCAGGGCTGAGTGCCGAGTGATTCAAAATAGTGCATTCTTTCCCTATTTTTAAAATAGATTGCAAACCAGTGAATCCCGTCACCCCCCACAATGTCCTTATTGACAATAAGACTACACGAATCTCTCGTAGTTGGCAATTTCAATGTTTCATTCTTCGCCAACACACCGATGAATTTGGAGCTTGTGATTCGGTCACTTTTCATTACTTCTTGGAGTGTATTCGCGTCCATTTTAAAAGTCTTTGACTACGTTTCTGAAGCGGTCGAGCTCTATTAGAGCTTTTGATTCGAGGTATACCACTACACTAACAGTCGCGTCTATAGGGTTGGCGAATTCCACTCTGACTGAGATGTTCCCACTTTGTTGTGGACTTATGTGTGTGTTTACACTAGCAGATAAGTCGGGGGTAATATGAAATGAGTAAAGTTAAATTAAAAGGCAAATTCTTTCTGCGTTACGCCAATCCCATGCTCGTCACAGCCACTAGCAAAATGGGCCAGATTACTATAAGCTCTCGCGCAGGAGCGGGAACACAGCGTCTGATGAGTAGTCCGTAACCATAGTCTCAACCAACACAACGCCATTGAAGTATAGAGTTATATTTTTAAGGCCAAAATTCTCGAATTTAAAGGCGCTCTTTTATATTTTCCATTCGTCGAAGCGTGATCCTGCATTCCAATTAATAAACTTTTAGGTAGAACTCCAAGGGCCAAGTTTTGTAGCTGCTTCGAGGCCAAACCTGCAAGCACCGTGTATAGTTTGATCTGTACTCTGTTAATTGGGTATTTTACTGTTGCGTGTATTAAATTTTTTAAATTTCTACATATTTCAGCGAACTTAATTTCACTCTCCGTACGCGCAGATATGTTTCCATGATGTGAATCACAGCGGGTTTTACGCCTTCTTCTTGATCAGGTCCCAGATTTATGCAGATCTAAGGATTCGTGCGGGGGAGCTTTAACTTCATATCCACCCCATTCATAAGCAGTTTCTCCTGGAACATGATGTCTGTATGCAGACGTCCAAAACACTCCTATATCTTCTTTTCAGAATTTTTAAATTTATCCTTTATACTACTTTCGTCTTTAGTCTGATAATAGCCGTCGGCAGTTAAAAAGGTATCCTTCGCGTCTTTTGAAAAGTTGAGGATATTTTCAAGATAGGCGCGTAGGTGATATTAACCCGTTCCTTCTGAGATGTTAACCTGATTTAAATACACCTAACACTGGCTGAATATGGAGTGTAGAAAGTTGGTTTCATGGTATGCAGATTAACTATCATCAAAGTCCGCTCCATCTGAATGGGCTATACGCAGTTTAGCGTACATATGCATACAGCTTGGATCAAAAAAGTATGGGCCTGAGCTGGGTATCACGAATTCTATAACAGCACTCGGTGAACTAATTGTGTTTAATGGATTAATTGTAATAATGTCGCTATGCTCAATAGAAACCTGTGTAGGGTAGGGTGGATCACTTTTCACTTTTTTTTTAAATTATAGCTGGTCAAGGTTTTTCCCATGATGTGGTTCAGTGGAAGTACACTGACACCATTTTTACCAAAATCGATCAATATTTAGGGGTCGCGCATCGACCTTGAAAATTTCAATTTTGGAAATTTGGCCAAATTGACAATTTTTTACTGAATAAAGATAAATCATCAATTGACCATATTTTCTGAATCCTCTCAGTGAAAGAAATCCTCTCAGATACTTACCATGTTGATCGGACAAGTGGTTTAGAAGTTACACTCACCTAGAAATAAAATTAAAATTTAAAATACCGTATTTGTACCGCGTTATGGACGTAATCATAGCATCAGTAACTGGCGCATCCTAAAATCCCAATTACACTCTGAAAGTTACTTATTCTGGAAAAGAGAAAGCAGCAACAACAGCACCACCTTCTCTAAGGTCAGCCACGGACGTCTTCTTAATTGGTCAGCCATCTTCCTCGATCGGTGGTGCCAAATTGCCAACCACCCATCAAGTTCTCCAGTACTTCTTCTATGCCAAGCAGGAAACTAATGACAGGAAGGCCGCCGTAAAAGACACGGTGGCCAATGTTCTGGCATTTTGGAACATGGCACGTATAAAGACGATCACGAGGCGTAACTGCGAAAGAAAACTGGAGTTACTGTGGGAAGATTGGCGCTCGCTGCAGAAGAGCAAGATGAGAGACAGTGACGCGGGAAAAGGCAGGGAGAAGTTTTCAGAAAATCTCAACAAGCTCTGGGACATCGGAGCTCCCGATGCTATTGAAGAGATACAGAAAAGTCGACTGCTCTCAGACAACAACAAACAAGAAGATATTAAATTTTATGAGGATCGACGGGGCCTGCCCCAGGCAACAATGAGTGGGAATAATAAAGTGTTCGTTGTCAAGAGAAAACGGCAACTCTCAAGACAACAATCTCGTGATGAGCCTGGCACCTCAAAAACGAAATTAGGAACCGAAGCTGACAGCGACGATGAATCTATAGAAGGCAGATCATCGAGCAACTCCGAATCACAGCTAGAACCACCATACCGACAGCCGAGAGAATCAACTGTATCAATCAGCCCTCCTCACTGCATCCTCAATGCACCGGCTGTTATTGAAGTGGCTGTTCGCTTCCGGATGTCTAATAATCAGGTGTGTGTATATCAGTAATGATCTTTCCTTGACAAAGATATAATAGACGTAACGACGGAAAATTTAGTGATTATTTTGTCACATAAAAACCATACGCATCCTTGTCAATTTCCTTTCAATTTCGCACATAGGTGGCAAGTGTCGTGGCGACAGTCCTACGTTCGACAGATCCGCCGGCAGACGTGGACAAATTCAGTATCTCGAAGGACACGTCTCGCCGTGGAAGAGTGGCACATCGTTGTGAAGTGTCGACAGCTGTGCAGAAATCCTTCGTATCTCCAAGGCATGCTGTCGTCCACTGGGATGGTAAAGTAATCAAGGTCAGTTTTGCCCTCACCGTGGACGACAGTGAATTAACATCTTCCAGTGACGACAGTGGATTGACATATTCCAGTGGACGATAATGGATTGGCATGTATGACATACGTTTCAGGCCTCTCTTGGATAATTGGAGCACCGCCAGGCGATTCTCATCTCCGGAGCTCCCCAATGCACAGAAGGAAAGTTGCTGGCCGCTCCGACTGTTGCTGACGGCACCGGTCTGTCCCAGGCCCAGGCGACCTTTCGTGCTCTCAAAGACGGGATGCGAGAACAAGGTGATTGGACTGTGCATCGACACAACTTCCTCCAATACGGGGAGGGTGCAGGGTGCTGTGGTCCGGCTGGAGAACATGCTTGGTAAACCGCTCTTCCAGCTGGGCTGTCGCCATCACGTTATGGAGCTCATCGTGGGGGCAGTGGTCATTACCGCGTTTGGAAAAACCACAGCACCAACTGAACCTTTGTTCCAGTATCTGAGGAGAAGGTGAATTTCAAGTCTAAGGCGCATTTGTTTTCTCCAATGATTTTTTGCCTTCAGAGCAATTGAGATATCAGCGTCCTTATACTAATGATGTTAATAGCAGTCGAAAAAGGAAACTTCAGTCGTTTTCATGCAATATTTTCATAACTCCCCTTTCAGGTGGAACAAGCTCGACCTCTCGACTTATCGCGAGCTGGAGATCGAGCATTTGGCGGAGGTGACGTGTCTGATGGAGCTCCGAGATGAGGCAGTCAAGTGCCTCGGCACCGCTTCTGGTCTTGTCAGAGAAGACTACCGAGAAGTGGCGGAGATTACACTCCTGGTACTCCGGGCCCAGCCACGTCGTGGCACACACTTCATGCGCCCAGGAGCCTACCATCATGCGAGGTGGATGGCCAAGGTTGGTATTTTGAATTAGAAGTTAAATATTGTATTGCCTTCTGCAAACAGCCATTTGAAGTCCCTACCAGAAAAAAATAAGATAAATAATTTACCATTAAACAAACTTATATGGATGGGTATCGGTATTTATACATCACAGTGCGTATTCGTTTCAGATCATCTACTACACGAAGCTCCTGATGTTCAGCGGTCAGCTGGAGTTCGACGACGAGCTGGTACAGAAACTTCAGAGGGTGGTACTATTTACTGCACTCCTCTACGCACCTGCCTGGCTGGCGGCTCCTGTCGCAGCTGATGCCCCGCTGAATGACCTTGTGTTGTACCAGCGTCTTCTGCAGTACAGGGCTGTGGATCGTGAGATTGCAGAGCCTTCACTGGCAGTGATCAGGCGGCACTTGTGGTATGTGAGGCCTCAGACCGTCGTTTTCGCCCTCTGCAGTGACAAAGTGGAAGACACTGTGAAGCACGAGATGGCAAAGAAGCTCTGCCGCCTCGCTGTGCGCGAGGACTTCACGTATGACAACGTCTCGGTTGATGACACGACGCGCCTTCCGGACCTGATCGATGAGTCATCGTGGTTCGTGTTCACAGGCCTGCAGGTGTGCGCGTCTACGTGGCTCACTCTGCCGGTGAATAAGTGGGATCAAGATAAGAACTACTGTGATCTGAAGAATGTCATCTCGCATCTGAATGTTACCAACGACGTGGCAGAGAGAGGGATAAAACTGATAGAAGATTACGCGAACACTGTCACAAAAGACGAGTCACAGCTGCAGGGTCTTCTTCAGCTCGTGGAAAAGAGCCGGAAAGAACTCGGTGACTTCAAGAAGTCGTCACTTGCCAAGATGACGTAGCGCAGAGGGAAAGGGAGTTAGCAGAGAGAGTACATGGCGCACGCCTTAAGATTCATACAGTTTTTTAACCTAGTTATGAGCACCGGAGTAAGTGCCTTTAGTGATATCGGTAAACCGTTTTAATACAAAATACATTTGATCTTTCCTTATTCGTTTAATCTTATCCTAAAAAGCAGACAATGGCAGACAGCATATGGAGTACGGGGACAAATACGGTATTTTAAATTTTAATGCTATCTCAAGGTGAGTATAACTTTTAAACCACTTGTCCTATCAACTTGGTAAGTATCTGAGAGGATTTCTTTCACTGAGAGGATTCAGAAAGTATGGTCATTTGATGATTTATCTTTATTCAGTAAAAAATTGTCAATTTGGCCAAATTTACAAAATTGAAATTTTCAAGGTCGATGCGCGACCCCTAAATATTGATCGATTTTGGTAAAAATGGTGTCAGTGTACTTCCACTGAACCAAATCATGGGAAACACTTTGACCAGCTATAATTTTTTTAAAAAAGTGAAAAGTGATCCACCCTAGTGTAGGGGGCATATCAAAGTTGGACAGTTCCGATTTACAACATTGTGAGCTACACGGATGGATGAAACGCGCCATGACGAGTCAGAAATAGTGTCACCTCTCTCGACAACTAGTAATCAGCCTATGATTCGTGAGAGTAGTGTCCTCAGCTTATATCAGTTAAAAAAATGATCAGCCATAGGCTTCATACGCTTGAACACTTCTTTTTTGATTTCCTTTTACGTTCTTCTTACGTTCTTCTTTCCGCCACCACGCATTTCTCTCTTTGAATCTTTGATGATTTCGTCCCTTGTGCGTTTTAAATGTTTTTCTAGAGCTTCTTTAGGTTTAGTTCTACCCATTATGTCTTCTACTTCGTTAAACCCTGATTGTAACGCCTTCCTCCCTAGGGATCTAGCACCCCTCTTCAACATTGGAAAAGCCGAGCGTAGTATGGTTGAAAAATGGAGCCAAGCCCACTCTCACGCTGATATCTTATTCCTCGATAGACTGTGAAAGGCCTTGGGGTCAGTTGCGACGAAAGTGTAGTTTCACTGTTAAGCTCCCATCACTGAATGGGAAATTTTTTTCCATCAGTCGTTCTTATATATATTGAGATATTGGTTAATAGATTAGTCGCAACATTCACATAATGGGGCTTGTCATATGTAATGCTCAAACTCTTCCCTCTATGGTTGGGAATGTGTACAATGTGCAGCAGGCACGCCTGGGTGTTCCCAACAAATTGATGCTCCACGATACTGCTGTAAATATAGCACATGTCTGGGGATGGGTAGCTTTCACCCAATTTCTCCATCTTTAATAGATACATTAAGCTGGACAAGTCATGTTGTACTTCGTGAAAGGTATCTCTTTGGAGGGCTGTACCATATCGACCCTCGGCCACAATTGTGAACAGCTCTTTGTCTTTAATATTTCTACTAAGCGTTGATTTTAACTTCAACGTGCGTGCAGGCGTGTCTATGTTTATGACTTCAAAAAGTAAGCGGTTTGTCAGGTACGACTTTGCAAGACTCTTTTTAACCCCGTCAATGTCCATGGCTCTGTCATAATGACCGACTCCTAGCGTTACATTTGTACTATAGTACTATACCTCACCGAACAGGACTGATTGCATAGTGTTGTCTGAGGTTATGCCTAATTTTTCTCACACGTCGTATCTTCTAAGGATCAGAAATATAAATTACAAATTTGGTGGCTTGCTAGAATTCACAAACACCAACTTCGTACGAATCACGTTCCAACTCAATGAGCCCATGGAGTTCTGTTACAAAGTTGGCCAGGGTATTGTTAGGATGTACAGAGAGAGAAGAAGAGGAAGCGAGTGTGATATGGAAGTGGTTAGGCGCCATGTTGAATACTATTTAAGCTTCATTATTGCAGAACTTTTACATAAGTGTTGAAGCTTTCTGGGTAACCTAGCCATTTCTCCAGGTTCATTTTTCTCTTTTCTGAACCTTTGCTGCATAAATTTTTTTCAATTTTAAACATCTTTTCCTAAATTAAATGCCACTCCCTGCAACTCCTCGCGGTAAAAGCCTCGTGCGATTTCCTCCCCATTCAAATCTTCAACGTAATACATCATTATCTCGCCTTTAGGTCTCATAGCACTAACTCTAAAAATCTCATGTGTCCATCCTTGCTCAAATCCTTTCGCGAATTTATTTCCCGAGCGCGATAGCCTTACATAATCATTGATTTTAAAACGTATAGTGTGTGGTGGCAGTGTTCCACCTCTTCTCACATCAGTCTCTGGGCGCGTACCTCTGTTTAAAACTTAGTTAGGTGTTGTGCCGATCGTACGGTAGTGTGAACGGCTGTATGACTAGGCCAACGATCCCAGAATGTTTATATATCTGTATGTGTTTTTATGGGTAAAATAGCGATTCATGCGTTCCTTTATGGTACGTTGAACTCTTTCAGCTAAAGAGGCCTTATGTATAGAATTGCTAGTGTAGTAACTGATATTGAACTCTGTCAGCATGTTCTGAAAAGCACGGCCTATAAATTATTTCCCCATATCCGTACAAAAATACCCAGGAACCCTGTTTTATTTCAACATCAGCGTTTTTGTAGCTTTAGCAACTTTTTCAGGCAATTTATTTTTCACGCGATTTATTAGCCACAGATATATAGAGAATACATCTGTTATGAATAGGATGTAGCGGTGGCCATCATTATACACTGAATATCTTTGCATGTCTGTTAAATCCGCTTGCCAAATAAAGTCAATCGAAGCCGCTGTTGTCTTGGCCGTTTTAAACCTTTTTCTCACCGGCTTATGAAGTGTGTAAGCATCCTGCTCCCGCAAAAACATTTTAACATCTTTTTTCCCTACTCCATCATTGTAAACACTTCTGTACAGGCTATTAACAACGCCATCGGAGGCGGTGTTAGAAATGTCATAATAGCGTTTTCTTAATATGTTAGCCATTTGCTTATTTTAGAGACACATTCGTAAGGTTGGCCGTTCGGTCTCTTCTTTCTCCTCTTCAGAGATGCTACTGTTGAGGGTGATTGCGTGCTCATTTGTGACACATGCGAGACTTGCTCCAAGTCTTTTAACCTATTCAGATTTCCTATCAATGTTTTTGGGATATTTATTTGTTGTAGTGTTGCTTTAATTTGCTTTCATCCTGTTGGTGAGGGTCTTCCCCACTTTCTCGCCAAATCATGAACAATGTCGACGATATGGGATCCCTGTACACTAGGGTGGATCACTTTTCACTTTTTTTAAAAAATTATAGCTGGTCGAAGGTTTTCTCATGATTTGGTTCAGTGGAAGTACACAGACACCAAAATCGATCAATATTTAGGGGTCGCGCATCGACTTTGAAAATTTAAATTTTGGAAATTTGGCCAAATTGACAATTTTTTCACTGAATAAAGATAAATCATCAAATGACCATATTTTCTGAATCCTCTCAGATACTTACCAAGTTGATAGGACAAGTGGTTTAGAAGTTATACTGACCTTGAGATAGCATTAAAATTAATTTAAAATACCGTATTTGTCCCCGTACCTCCATATGCTCTCTGCCATTGTCTGCTTTTTAGGATAAGATAAAACGAATAAGGAAAGATCAAACGTATTTTGTATTAAAACGGTTTACCGATAATCCTAAAGGCACTTTCTCCGGTGCCCCTAACTAGGTTCAAAAACTGTATGAATCGTGGTTAGAACACACGTCATCTTAAGGCGTGCGTCATGTACTCTCTCTGCTAACTCCTTTCCCTCTGCGCTACGTCATCTTGGCAAGTGACGACTTCTTCAAGTCACCGAGTTCTTTCCGGCTCTTTTCCACGAGCTGAAGAAGACCCTGCAGCTGTGACTCGTCTTTTGTGATAGTGTTCGCGTAATCTTCCATCAGTTTTATCCCTCTCTCTGCCACGTCGTTGGTAACTTTCAGATGCGAGATGACATACTTCAGATCAGAGTAGTTCTTATCTTGATCCCACTTATTCACAGGCAGAGTGAGCCACGTAGACGCGCACACCTGCAGGCCTGTGAACACGAACCACGATGACTCATCGATCAGGTCCGGAAGGCGCGTCGTGTCATCAACCGAGACGTTGTCATACGTGAAGTCCTCGGGCACAGCGAGGCGGCACAGCTTCTTTGCCATCTCGTGCTTCAGAGTGTCTTCCACTTTGTCACTGCAGAGGGCGAAAACGACGGTCTGAGGCCTCAGATACCACAAGTGCCGCCTGACCACTGTCAGTGAAGCCTCTGCAATCTCGCGATCCACAGCCCTGTACTGCAGAAGACGCTGGTACAACACAAGGTCATTCAGCGGGGCATCAGCTGCGACAGGAGCCGCCAGCCAGGCAGGTGCGTAGAGGAGTGCAGTAAATAGTACCACTCTCTGAAGTTTCTGTACCAGCTCGTCGTCGAACTCCAGCTGACCGCTGAACATCAGGAGCTTCTTGTAGTAGATGATCTGAAACGAATACGCACTGTGATTTATAAATACCGATACCACTCCATATAAGTTTGCTTAATGGTAAACTATTTATCTTATTTTTTTCTGGTAGGGACTTCAAATGGCTGTTTGCAGAAGGCAATACAATATTTAACTTCTAATTCAAAATACCAACCTTGGCCATCCACCTCGCTTGATGGTAGGCTCCTGGGCGCATGAAGTGTGTGCCACGACGTGGCTGGGCCCCGAGTACCAGGAGTGTAATCTCCGCCACTTCTCGGTAGTCTTCTCTGACAAGACCAGAAGCGGAGCCGAGGAACTTGACTGCCTCATCTCGGAGCTCCATCAGCCACGTCACTTCCGCCAAATGCTCGATCTCCAGCTCGCGATAAGTCGAGAGGTCGAGCTTGTCCCACCTGAAAGGGGAGTTATGAAAATATTGCATGAAAACGACTGAAGTTTCCTTTTACGACTGCTATTAACATCATTAGTATAAGGACGCTGATATCTCAATTGCTCTGAAGGCAAAAAATCATTGGAGAAAACAAATGCGCCTTAGACTTGAAATTCACCTTCTCCTCAGATACTGGAACAAAGGTTCAGTTGGTGCTGTGGTTCTTCCAAACGCGGTGATGACCACTGCCCCCACGATGAGCTCCATAACGTGATGGCGACAGCCCAGCTGGAAGAGCGGTTTACCAAGCATGTTCTCCAGCTGGACCACCGCACCCCGCACCCTCCCCGTATTGGAGGAAGTTGTGTCGAAGCACAGTCCAATCACGTTGTTCTCGCATCCCCAGTCTTTGAAAGCATGAAAGGTCGCCTGGGCCTGGGACAGACCGGTGCCGTTAGCAACAGTCGGAACGGCCAGCAACTTTCCTTCTGTGCATTGGGGAGCTCCTGAGATGAGAATCGCCTGGCGGTGCTCCAATGATCCAAGAGAGGCCTGAAACGTATGTCATACATGCCAATCCATTATCGTCCACTGGAATATGTCAATCCACTGTCGTCACTGGAACATGTTAATTCACTGTCGTCCACGGTGAGGGCAAAACTGACCTTGATTACTTTACCGTCCCAGTGGACGACAGCATGCCTCGGAGATACTTCACAACGATGTGCCACTCTTCCACGGCGAGACGTGTCCTTCGAGATACTGAATTTGTCCAGGTCTGCGGGCGGATCTCCCGAACGTAGGACTGCCGCCACGACACTTGCCACCTATGTGCGAAATTGAAAGGAAATTGACAAGGATGCGTATGGTTTTTATGTGACAAAATAATCACTAAATTTTCCGTCGTTACGTCTATTATATCTTTGTCAAGGAAAGATCATTACTGATATATACACACCTGATTATTGGACATCCGGAAGCGATCAGCCACTTCAATAACAGCCAGTGCATTGAGGATGCAGTGAGGAAGGCTGATTGATACAGTTGATTCTCTCGGCTGTCGGTATGGTGGTTCTAGCTGTGATTCGGAGTTGCTCGATGATCTGCTTTCTATAGATTCATCGTCGCTCTCAGCTTCGGTTCCTAATTTCGTTTTTGAGGTGCCTGGCTCATCACGAGAATGTTGTCTTGAGAGTTGCCGTTTTCTCTTGACAACGAACACTTTATTATTCCCACTCATTGTTGCCTGGGGCAGGCCCCGTTGATCCTCATAAAATTTAATATCTTCTTGTTTGTTGTTGTCTGAGAGCAGTCGACTTTTCTGTATCTCTTCAATAGCATCGGGAGCTCCGATGTCCCAGAGCTTGTTGAGATTTTCTGAAAACTTCTCCCTGCCTTTTCCCGCGTCACAGTCTCTCATCTTGCTCTTCTGCAGCGAGCGCCAATCTTCCCACAGTAACTCCAGTTTTCTTTCGCAGTTACGCCTCGTGATCGTCTTTATACGTGGCATGTTCCAAAATGCCAGAACATTGGCCACGTGTCTTTTACGGCGGTCTTCCTGTCAGTAGTTTCCTGCTTGGCATAGAAGAAGTACTGGAGAACTTGATGGGTGGTTGGCAATTTGGCACCACCGATTGAGGAAGATGGCTGACCAATTAAGAAGACGTTGATCTGTAAAAAGCAAACTGTGATTAGTAAAAATATTGATCATAGACATAGCGTGTGTGTGTGATTGGGATTTTAGGATGCGCCAGCTACTGATGCTATGATTACGTCCATAACGGGGGACAAATACGGTATTTTAAATTTTAATGTTATTTCTAGGTGAGTGTAACTTCTAAACCACTTGTCCTATCAACTTGGTAAGTATCTGAGAGGATTTCTTTCACTGAGCGGATTCAGAAAATATGGTCATTTGATGATTTATCTTTATTCAGTAAAAAATTGTCAATTTGGCCAAATTTCCAAAATTGAAATTTTCAAGGTCGATGCGCGACCCCTAAATATTGATCGATTTTGGTAAACATGGTGTCAGTGTACTTCCACTGAACCACATCATGGGAAAAACTTTGACCAGCTATAAATTTTAAAAAAAAGTGAAAAGTGATCCACCCTACTGTACACTTCTTCATTCAACAATGATCTCGCGTGTATCGGTCCACTGTATGATGGGGTCCTCACTCAATACATTATAAAGACTTAAGCCATTATTTCTCAATGTATGTGGGAGACTGCTTTTTAATACATGCTCGATGTGTTGCGTTCCGTTATTCTTTGGCTGGTAATCTCTAACGTCGGGCCCAGGTCCTACGTGGCCTTGCTCATCGTTGCTTGCGCTGTGCCTAATAACCACGGGGAGTTCTGTCGGATTCTTATAATCTTCGTACTCATGAAAAAAATTTCTGCAGAGCCTCTTGGTACAAGATCCTTTTCTCATCAGGCGACTTTTCACTGTTTAATTGGGCTAACAATTCGCTCTCCATTCTTTTAAGCCTACTTTTACGGGTTTCTAGAACCGTGTCTGGATTCTTTGAACTTTGCAGTGAAGCATACACCTCGTGCGGAATCACTACCACTTTATTCATCATATTAATCTAGTCAGTAAAGGACCCAAAACTGAAAATAAGATGGGGAGGAATGATCCCCCTCTTTGTACAATAATTCGCTTTTTCTTCCCCACATTTTGACTTTTACGAGCGAGCGCACGTATTATGTTGTTTTAACTACGTAGGCGAGCCTTCTGAGGGGGTTTCATTTGTACATTACATTTTATAACATTAAAACAGATTTCACACATGCATTTTAAAAAGTCGGAGTCGATATTTTTAACAAACATCTGCTGCAATGCCCGGAACAATCGTTGATAGATTTTTATTAATTCACGATATTTCTTCAGCCTATTTGTCATTCTGGAATACACACCGCCATGCTCGTAAGGGAATATATTCGTTCATAGAAGCACCCTAAACATGTTTCTCGGGTGAAGGTCACAAAGCAAATATCCGTAACGCTGATTTCTGGCTTCTTTATAACCTCCAAAAACTCTACTTTGATTCGGGATCATTTGATTGCCTAATACCCCAATTTGTGACACATCTCTACATTCCGCGAATAAGACTAGCTATTATGTGTATAACGACACATCGTGCATGCGGCATGTATCTATTTTTGAAATACAGATTCTGACTGATGAAGAATACGCTTATGTTAAGGTGGTGGGAGAACACTGTAAATGTCTCGGCAAACGTTTTACCCCATTTCCAACATGAGATCGTCAATTATAATGACTATGCTCATTTCCCTTTAATGAATTATCGTCACATACCCCTTTGTGGAACAAAATATCATCGTGGTACTCGTAGAACACTGACTGATACGTCGAACAGCACTACATTACTTTATGCACAAATTTTGAGAACATCTCCCCCTTATCTTTAATGATTTTAAGCAAAAACACAGTTTTACTTATCCTGTAGGGCCAGATATAATACATGTGGATGGGCTTGTGAACCTGAATTTTTCTACAGAATCCATCTCTAACACGTCACACCCCTAAGTGGGTCATTTACAAAATATAACAAAATTTAAGTGCTGCTCCTTATATTCTTGTTTTTCTTCTTCCACAGAACCGTGAATGACGAAGATGTACAGCCCCCCCATCATCGATATTACATATGACCCCGATGTAGGCTGACCATACGTACCGTTTTGAATGGGACAGTACCGTTTGTTTTATATTTCCTGGCCGTCCCGTCGTTTTAATAAAAATGTCAATTTTGTCCCGGTTTATGTACTTACTTTTTCATGAATACAGAATATTACATAACCCCGTCCCTTTTTTGCCATCCCAATGTCCCGTTTTTGTCTCAAGGAAATATGGTCAGCCTACCCCGATGTCCGTGTAGCTACAGACTCCACCCTCGCTGATGAACCCTCACCAGCGATACCTGTAGCACTTGACAATTCAAAGCGGAAGCATGATGAAGAACCCTCCACGTCAGATATAAAGCGTGCCAGGATTGCGCCAGTTGTTAGACCCCAAGTAATAGAGCCCCAACCCTCTACGTCTTACGACACAATTCCCACAATCGTACCTTCCTCAAATATACCCCCTTATTCCTGTTCAATTCCGGGTTCTTCCTCCACACCAGCAGCAGCTGCTTCTCCTGCTGTGGAGGAATGTATAACATTCGAGTTGGTGCGCACCGCTACCCCCACCCCTGCCCTAAATAGAAATCGGTACGTCGTCAGGGTTGACACTGGATCCCTGTATTGCAACGGTGTTGAAATGCGACGCGTAGTTGAACGTATTGTGGAGTTTGCCCTTCAGAACTGCGACGAACGTGAAGTCCGGACGAGGTTGTCCTTCAGGTTCGGGTCAGATGAGGGGGATGTATGTGAATTTTGGGTAGTAACACCGTTCAGACGCTTGGCAGTGGTAGACATAGAATATATCTTGGGCCGTATAATGCAGGCCTCTCAAAGTAGTACAACCTTCAATATGGACAACTTCATGGTAGATATTGACAGAGTATTCCGGGTGTGGGTCATAGTGCCACACCTTATACTCTTAATTTCAATTCTCAATCTACTTACAGAAAGCATTTAAACGTCGATCGTGGTTGCGGCTTTATAGCAATAGTCTTAGCTAATATGTTCACTGTACTAAATACAATTGCGTATAATATCTGGCTGCCTACAGTTATGCAGCGTGCCCGTAAACTGGCTTCAGATTGTAAGCTTTAGTTTGAGGGTAATATGGGTTCTGAAGAGCTGAGAAGGGTCGAGCAGGAAATGAAAGTTCGTATAGTTGTATTTGCAATGGATGATCGTCGTAGGAATGCGTATGTTTTTAAAATCTGCGTGAGGGATCGTACAAGATCTCTACTTATTTTAGGATTGTCAGGAACATCGTATCTCCCCATCCGTAATATAAAGACTCTACGCTAGTTATGATAAAAGTCGAAAATATGGACGGCATCATGATTTGTGTAAGGGATGTCTCAAGTTTGCGCATGATATAGTGAAACATTGTAAGGAGTGCTACATGGTATGTGAGCAGTTTAAAAGCCCCAAATGTGAAAGTCGTGTAGTTGAAGCTGAGAAGAGGGACTGTAATGTGTGTAGACGTACATTTTTCAATAATAAATGCTTTGAGCTCCATAAATCATTAGGAACTTGCAGGAAAATGAGAATCTGTGAATGTGGCATGTTTCATATGATGGATAATTGGGGTACGTTTGTGCATAAATGCGATGAAATTCACTGTTCTACATGTCATGAAAAATATAAGGCGGATAGAATGATGCATGTATGTTATATGAAAGATGCTAAGCCTAAAAATAGCCCTTGTATAACCGTGTACTACGATATAGAAACATAAACGAACGCTGAAATCAAAGAGGTTATTCCACATTTACTCGTAAGTCAGACTATCTGTGATGATTTGCATGGATGTCGAATGTGATATAAGTGTCACAAATGTGGTAAACGGACAAACGTTTTTGAGGCGATTGCACACGACAGCCCTGTGAAACTCTTTGTATCCTATATTGTCAAGTTAAGGGACAAGTTAAAAAATATGACTGCGTATGACTGTGCCATGAAAATGAGGATGGAAAATACACTCAGAATACGGGGCCCAAAGCTTTTCACTGTCTTTCCAAAAGAAGTGATGAATCTCCAGCACACCGACCTAAATAACTTCAAGAACCAGCTGGAAAGATTCCTGTGCAAATTCCCTGACCACCCATGCGTGGCTGGCTACGAGGACAGGAGGAGATCAGACAGCAATTCCCTCCTTCACCAAATCCCGCAAATGAGGCGGGATGCTGCACAGGGGTCGACTGCAGTTCGATCCTCAAACGTCGTTCAAACTGAACAAAAGTAACAAAAGTATATTCTTGCTCATAACGGAGCAAAATTTGACACACAGTTCCTTTATAAGGAGTTGCATGAACACGAGTCGTCTGCGATATTTACAGGTGATCCCTCGAAAAGAGGCAACAAACTAATACAGATGCAGATAAGAGGTAATGTACAGTTTGAAGACATCCTGCTGTTCACACCTTGTAAATTAGCAAAGCTACCCAAGGTCATGGGCGTAGCCGCTGAAGTTTCAAAAGGATATTTCCCTTACACATTCCTCAATAGCGAAACTTTAAATTAGGAGGAGTACCTCCACTCAAACATTACTTTAACTACACCAACATGAGTGACAGTGAGCGTGAAGATTTTGACCGCGACTACAACAGTATAGCTGATGAATGTGAACGTTATTGCGTGAATGATATGCGTGTGCGTAGGGTATGTTTCCAGGCCTTTAGAAGGATGTACATAGCCCGTTTCAAATGCGATCCGCTGCAAGTCGCGACCACGATCGCCTCATTATATTTTACAGTGTTCAAGAATAACTTCATGCCTAAAGACACCTTAGCAGAAACAACCCCCGCAGTTATGGGCACAAGGCTATTTACTGGCTCATACACCCACAGCAACAGACCGGGGTATACATAAAACATGCCCGCAACACGGGTGAAGTACCCGTTAATGTCAATGGTCGTGTTTATTGGGTTGATGGCCTAAGTGAGGATCCAACCACTGGTGAGAAGACTATGTATTCCTTTAACGGCTGCTGGTGGCATGGATGCCCGCGCGCTGAGTGTGCCCTCACAGGGGACCTCCATAGAAGATCCCCCGCCGAGAGCCTCGCATGGACCCGTAACCGCGATCAACTTATAGACTCCCACATCACTCAGAAGATCGTGTGGGAGCATGAGTATGATGCACGGATTGAAACAGATGACCAGTACCGTGATTAAATAAGGGCCATCAAACGTACAATGGTGCTGCACCCACTCAAATGCGGTGATAGGTTGTTTGGAGGGCGGACAAACCCATTCAAGCTATACTTTCCGCCTACGAAGGGCGTGAAACTCCATTACTACGACTTCTGCTCTTTATACCCCTACGTGAAGAACAATCCGTACCCCGTAGGTGCACTAGAAAAACTGGTGGGTGCCACCATACCAACCGTCGAGGAGTTTTCAGCTAACTTGAATGAGCGCTACTTTGGACTCCCTTTCGTAGACGTGCTCCCCCCTCGCGATTTATGGATGCCGATCTTACCCGTCGTTATCGATCACAAGCTCATGTTTCCCTTGTGCGTGAATTGCGCAGAGGAGAACAACGGTGATTGTAACCATACAACCAACCAGCGTAAGATCAGATGTGTATATACAAGCCCTGAGCTGGACCTAGCCGTTCGCCATGGCCACAGAATATTGAAGATACATGAGGTGTGGAGGTTTCAGAAGCTACCAAACCTTTTCACACCATATATAAACGCTTTTTTGAAGGATAAAGTAGAAGCATCAGGATATCCGCCAAGGGTTGATACCGGAGATGAAAAAACTGCTTATATTCAGCGTTACCGTGCCCATGAAGGTATACGGCTTCAACGTTCCCAAATTGTTGAGAATCCTGGCAAGCGCTTTAGTGCAAAGTTGTGTCTAAACAGTCTTTGGGGGAAATTTACACAGAATACTGGCAAAGGGAACGTTCATTTGGCACAGTTATAGTGAAGTCTGGGATTATGCCAACGTTCCCGATAAAGGGGTTATGGAGATCGTAAATGTAGATAATACTTACATAATAAAGTACAACATCACCGAACTGGTCACAGATACCTCACGTGTTACAAACATACCTGTAGCCAGCTTCACAATGGCCTACGCCCGCATCAAACTTTGGGGTCTACTGCACCCTCTTGGACGGAGGGTGCTGTACGCTGACACAGATAGCGTGATATTCACAGCGAGGGAGGGTCAATACATGCCTGCTATTCGGGAATTCTTCGTAGAGCTAACTGACGAGATTAAGGATGAGTATGGTGATGGTGAATACGCAGACTCGTTTGTATCAACAGAGCGAGAAACCTATGGGGTACGAGTGAGGGTGGGGGATGATATGAAGTATATCGTAAAGGCTAGGGGTATCACGCTTAACCATGCGAACTTTCGAGTCGTTAACTTTGACTCGTTAAAGGATCTAGTGTGCTTGGAAGATGAGGGCGACCAGCCACCCCAACTGACTGTGGGGACCAACAATTTTCGGGCGCAGAAACTGAGGTGTGTGAAGGAACTTAGGGGCACAAATGTATGCCGTAACACCTATAAGAAGCGTGACTATGTGCCTAGTACCTACTGTGTGATACCGTACCCTTTGGCTACCTGAATCCTTGATTGTATTTATATATATATATATATATGTGTATTATTAACGATATATTTAAATATCACATATATTTGCTTCAATTAAGGTTTCATTTTCTCCTCTGCTTGCGCGCGTGTGTGTGTGTGTGTGTGTGTGTGTGTGTGTGTGTGTGTGTGTGTACAGGAAAAAGCTCCACCCACTGTAAGATCGGTCACGTGACTCCTGCCACTACCTGAGCATATCTCTATCCCTGCCTGCTCAGTTGACCTCTGCATACTCTTGAGCTCAGACGTGTATTCTCCCGCGTAGACGATAGTAATGGCTAGCTTTAATATTGCGTGTTTAACGTTTATGAAGTGGTATTCAGCAAAATGCCAAGATGTGGTGGATACTGAAAAACTCCCTATTCCACCCTCCTTTGATAATTTTAAGACTACATTGAACCGTGCGAAGGACCAAGACGTTCAAATACTCTACGGCTATTCTGGCGAGGGCATTGTAGGATTTCGTAGTACAAGCGGTGTATTGAAGTATGTTGTAGACCTAACCTTTATAAAAGCTCACATATACCGCGAAGTAGAAGAAACAACACCCTCAAAAGATAAGGAACGGTTATGGTTAGTGAGTCTTGTTGATGAGTGGCGTGACAAGCGATATTATGTCATGTTACATCATACCAACTACTCGTACCCTACGGTTGAGAATGTAAATCTTGTCATCATGGAGAATCTTAAGTATTTTTACCACTATATTAATATATATCATGACGAGGTTTGTAGCGAGGTTGTGGCTAATGGCCTGTTTGAGTTTTTAAGACTTTAGAGACGAGTATCGATTGTTAAACAAAAAGGATAAATATGGGCATATGTTTCTCTCAAATAGAGCACCGGATTGTGAAGATGTTTAGTTTGTGGAAATGAACGTCTGGTGAGTGATAAAACATTAAAACCGGTATTGCTTCATGTAGCGGAATATTCTGTTTGCCCAGTATAATGAGGCACAAGTAATCTTCTTCATGTTGGAACAAACCCGTACACGCTTCAGCAGTTTATGCTGTGACCCGCTCTCATCATCGAGCCGCCCACCCGTGTACCTCACCCGTCCGAAACACACGAGTTCGAACAAACCCGTACACATTTCATCGGCGTGACTCACTCCGCCCGTCGAGCCGATCCGCCCACTTGTGGCTCATAGTCATCTCAGAGCTTGAACCGACTGGACGTGCGAATAAGATGGAACTTCCTTTTGAGAAGCATTCTCAACGCCGTGTACGATGTGTTAGTGACGAAGTCATTGCGCGTGTTCAGGCGCGAAACCGATGCCATTAACTATGTACTTAAAACGACTTGTAGGCAAGCAAGTAAACGTAATGTTATTTAAGTGTTGAGGAAATGAATAGAGTCTTCGTAATAGTTGAGAAGTGGGGAGAGGACCGTTATAAAATACCTGCAGATGTAGGTACAAGAAGAGAACAGATTAGTGATGCCCCCTCATATGCCGTTGTTTGCACGTTGTGTATAAATAACGATCAGCTATGCATTGATATACGACTAATGTGGAAGAATGCATCTGATAATAACGTTCTTGTCCCAACGCGAAACCGTTTCATCCTCGACAGAATGTTTGAAATCGTCGGATTCCGCAAGCTGAAGCCTTTATTAGATGCGCGTGTTACGGATATGATTTATTTTGACACGGTTCTTGAATACGCATACACCGCTCTGCTCGACGAATTTATCGAATATAGGAATGAACAAGGCGAGAATGGTCTAGAGCTGGATGTTTATTTAAAAGGTTTAGACTCTTCGAAATATCCCGAACTTTGGTACAAAGCACTTCAGCGGTACAGGGCAGAGCTCGCCGACACTGTTCACCCCGAAGAGTTGTATCTCTATATAATGAGTAGCTGTCGTTACGACTTGGAAGATTATTTCAATTGCCGCTATGCAGAGTGAAGGCATAGGCACCCGCACACCTTGAGCGGTGAAGTAATGGTTGGACGTATTTTCCGTGCGGTGCAAAGGAATGATGATGTGACTAATAGACTCGATCATGTGTGAGTTTAGTGTTTTGCGCCATAGAACATAAAATATTTTGATGTATATTTATTTTCAATATATTTAATTATTTAATATAATTGTGTGTATATATATATTTTTTTTCCTGTACTAATATGCTGCTGATTATACTCCTTCGTTTTGTATATTATTATTTGTTATTTTATTATTTTCAGTATATTTAATTATTTAATATAACTGTGTATATATATTTTTTCCTGTGCAAATATATTGATGGTTATACTACACCATTTTGTATATTTTTTATTATATATGTCTTTCCTCTTTCGTACTTATGCTATTATTATTTTTGATCATATATATTCCATTGTTTGATTCCATATTTATTTTCTATATATTTCCTGAAATTGAATCCACTAATTCGTCTAAATAAACAGAATGATGTAATGGTGTTTTTTTTAATTATTTTGGTTGTAAACGACATTTAATTATATCAAATGGCTGACTTCTAAAACGGCTGACGGATTTCGAAGCCAACTCTCAAAAATATCTGGATAGCGCAATCTGGCAGTTGAAAAGGAAATATATATACTATATATATATATATATGTGTGTGTGTATATATATATGTATATGTATGTGTATATATATATATATATATATATATATATATATATATATAGAGGGTCATTCAAAAAAGACGCAACAGTTTAAATTGCTTATATTTCGTAATATGGTTACCATACAGGAGTGATTTTTGTATTAGTTTACAGCGGACAATTGTCAGTTTTTATTTAATGAAAAACATGTTTAGAACCGCAGGGTTTCTTTCCAAGAATTGCAGAAATGAACCACAAAAATCATTTCTAACAGCTTTGGCTCGCTCAGTGAGCGTCTGATGCATTTGAAGTTTATACGGAAACATGCCCAGATCTTTCTTTAATATCCTGTTGGTCGATGAACGGGATATTTCCAATTGTTGAGAGAGACGGTTAACAGATTTCTGAGGACTTCGCGTAACTGCCTCCTTTGCACGTTTAACGTTATTCACTGATCTTGCGGTTCTCTTCCTACCCACAACGCCTTTCTTATTGTCGGTTGCAGTAGCCGTATTTCCAAACTTTTGAATTAGCCTATATATCGTAGATCTGTTCGGACCTTTCCTGCAGTTGAATTTCTTGCAAAAATTACGTTGAACTTGAACTGCACTGCCGGTAGCATAAAACGTTTTCACTATAAACACACGTTGTTGTAAAGTGTACATCTTCCTAAACACTGACTAATGACGCACTACTACACCTTAGGCTACAAGAGTCGTTCGCCTAGTGCCTTACGCTAATAGGCCTAAGCGGTAACAAAACTCCCAGGTGTACGCTGTAAACTAATACAAAAATCATTCCTGTACGTTAACAATATTACGAAGTATAAGCAATTTAAGCTGTTGCGTCTTTTTGAATGACCCTGTATATATATATATATATATATATACTATATTAGGGTGATTCAAATATGGGGGTAAAAATTTTTTTTTTATATTTTAATGTGTTCAACCCTTTAAATGGTTCATTTCAGCATAAAACCAACTATCCTAAAATATTTTAGCAAATTTTTAATTTTTAGGGGTTGCTACCAGCAATTAAAAATTGACAGAACGACTCAAATTGTCAAATTTTTCCACACCACCCAGGGGGTACAGTACAAGACGCATTGCTTTTTTTTAATGTGGAAAGCTCCCCCGTAGGTCCTACCATAACCACAAGCATGCATAATTAAACTAGCATGATATTTGAGACATTAGCTATCCTTACTTCATCAATGTTTCTTTCTTTCTATCAGGGTAAACAGCCCTGTAGTTTTTCACTACTTGTAGCAAGAATTGTTTTTGATCTTCATCATGTGTTAGTATTTTATTATATTCATCCATTAATTTTACTCCTCTTTCCGCTATATCATTCACGACTTTCCACTGTTTGATAGATTTCTTAGCGGAGTTATACTCTTCATCATTATGCCATTCTTTAGCATCTTTGAGTAAAAATTTTGAACTAAATTCTGTTATTATAAAGAATCTTTGAGTATTTGATGACAAAATCTTCTAATTTCTTCGTTGGAATAAGTGCAGGATCTAGAAAAGCCCGTTTTGCAGGAAGAGTTTCTGTTGTATTTTGCAAGGCCTTTAAAATTTTGTTTTTCGTTTCAGTAGGCACTTCATCATCATAAAAGGCCAAGGCTACCAGTTCCGATAGGTACCAGAGGTGACCTAACAGTTTTTTAATAGCAACAAATGCAATTGTGTCATTTATTTGTTTGTAGACTACAAGATTCTGTAATAATTCCAGAGCAAGACGAGGAGCGCAAGATGGCACAGGAGCTGTAAACCATGCCTTTACATATAACCGAGTAGCAAATAGACAGATGTCTTTTAGTCCTTTTTTGTCTTTTACTGAAATTTTGAACTGAGATTTGAACATAAAATTTTTTAATGAATATGTAATTTTGGCCATCCACCTAGCCCGATGAAGTCCCGCTGGATGTTTAAATTTGATTCCACGTTTTGGTTCACCTCCCAAAAAAATAATTGGTTAACTGCAATAGTTCTAGGTAATCGTCTCTTGGTTGGAATGTATCTAGTTGATTTGTTGCAAATATAATTATGTCATCTTTGATGTCATGAATATTTTCATAGATATCAGGATCTGATAATGCTGTTTCGTAGTCCTCCTTATTAATGCTTGACCATTTTTCTCTGAACTTCTTAAAGAGGACTATATCTGGGCCAGAAGATGGTGATAAAGACTTTGAAACAACAGCTTCCAGCATAATTTCAAATATATGGTGTCGACATGCCAGCCACAATAAATCGTTGTCGAATTTTTGTTCTAGAAGAATAGCTGCACCATTTCTAGGACCAGTATTGGCTGCCGTTGTATTGAAACACATGCATTTTATTTGTTCGCAGATGTCCCATTCAAGCGATGTCTGATTGTTTGCATTAAAAAGAGACGCATTTCTGTCACTCAATTTTGCAACATCAAGACTTCCTAATAATTTATCATCAAACAATTTTCTACGTTTGCCAACCTTACTTTTCCATGTTGAAGGTTGTGCAGCACAGAAACCAGATTCATCACTTTTACTCTCTTCTGATTCTGATGATGTACTGGTGAGTATGACAGCCTCTTCATTCTTCTTTCTTTTGATCTCTTCTTCTGATTTCCTCTTTTCATAACGTTGTTGTTTTTCTGCTGCTCTTTGCTCTTTTTTAGCAACAGCCTTATCAATGGTACCCATTTTTCCATGACGTCCTTTCTCACGTTGCATTTTCAAGAATTTCTTATCATCTTCTATTTTTATAAGCTGCATAGCATTCTCATGAGCAATGTCAAATAAGTTTTCCAGTTTATCTTTCCATTTTTCTTCTTTATTATTTAAATTTTGTGATCTTTTCAATTTGTTTGCTTTGTTTTTCTTAAGCAGCTGTCATTCCTTCAGTATTCCTTGAATTTTATCTACTACATGTATTCTTTGTTTTGCTGGTATTCCTGCTTTTTTCCAAACTGCTAGCACATCATCTGCAGTAGAGCAGCATGATTCTCTAATGTCTTGCTTTTTAATATTTCTGTAGTGCATGAAGAGGGCCATCATTTCCTCCTCTGATGGTAATACGGATGTTTTTAGTACTGCAAAGGGCTGCCCAATTAGCCATACTTCAGTTTCTTTTCTTGTAGAACTTCTCCCAAATGAGCAACTGGGTGATGGTGAGTTAGGCCTAGCTTCCATAATCGATTAATTGGTATCAAAATTACGAGTTCCAAGCAACAATTAAAAGCAAGCTAGTATATGACGCGTTCGGTGGAGAAGGGGCGAACGCCACAAAATTCGAAAAATTAGTTTTTTGTCGTATAATTATCCTTTAAAACCTTTGCTTTACCTATGCAAAAAATTAGATGTTAGTCTGCACTCTTTCACGGTAAAATTTAGGTTTTAATGTATCTCAGAGAAATTCACTCCGCATCATTGCTTCACATTGAACACATCTATCTACTTTCTGGTCACTCGACAATGCCCTGTGATGCTCAATTTGGCCAAATTGAACAAAATATAAACAATAATTACAGCAATATTATTTACACCAAAAAAGATTGTAACGGCCATAACTACAGCCGTTTCGCAGCGCTTCCTAGTTGTAGAAATGAAACAGGCTGATTTTCTCGATTTTGACGTCCTAAAAACGTGCATTGTCATTAGGAAATCAACAACTACTAAATTTACAGATGCAAGAAAGTTAATATTTGACTTTCAACACAAAGAAGGCTACGTAATATCTACTGCATACCGCACAACCCCAGATAATAGCCATCCCGTCAGACTGCAGAAAGGGAAAAAATCCTACAGTGTCAGTTTATTCAATCTAGCCCAGCAGACACTGCAACCAAAGTATTCCCAATTGCTGCCAATAACTAAGGAAAAAGTAAAAGATCTCAAAGAATTATCAGACCTAATGCCTGCAACTGCAGTGAACTATTATACAAGATTGTTAAAGGAATTGGAAGAAACCGAAACAGTTGAAGCAGGTAATACAACATTCGACGAAGAGGACCAAATAATGGATTACACCAGTTAACATCAGAAGCTATCAATAAATAATATTGTAAAATTTCTTGGCGTTTTATTATATCGACATATTACAAAACAATATTTTACTCAAATATGTGTTCAAATTCATACAACATTTCAATAAACCGGAAAAATACAAAGGTTTAAAGTTTACAAACTTTAACTGCATTTTGTGGCATAATTCGAAAATGTTGCGTTCGCCCCTTCTCCACCGAACGCGTCAATATAAACCATTAATTAAAAATTCTGAAATATAAACAATTAAACATAAAATCATAAGTTGTAAAAACAAACAAATTGAAAAAGGGGGAAACTTTGACGCCTGGTAGCACATAGTAAATTTTATTTAAAATTCACCAAATTTGGCATACACTACTTTTTTGTCATAGGGAACAAAAATACAGGTTGAACAATTAAAAAAAAAACTTTGATTTTTTTGAATCACCCTAATATATATATATATATATATATATATATATATATATATATATATATATATATATCTGCCTTCTAGGTATTCTACGTCAAATGGCTGGTTAAGCCAGAATATATGCTTTAATTAAATAAATAGCGTAATCTGACAACTCAACCTTAATAATGTACACCTGAACAAGCCATTTACGCTTTCTAAGTCAACTGGCTGGCTAAGCCAACTGGCGGATTAAGCCTTAATATATGCTTTAATTAAATAAATAGCGCAATCTGACAACTCACCCGTTAAGCCAACTGGCTAATTAGGAACGTATAGGACAACGGCCACTCGGCTGACGTCTTAATATGTGCTTGGCTCCTGCCAGGCGAACACCTCTCTTCCTCTCTCTCCTTCTCCTCTCTCTCTCTCTTGGAGGATAACTCCGCCTCCATGTTGCATAACCCCTTGTTACTCTTGCAACATTCCCCTTGTTGCATAACCTTATGCAACATTTCCTTTGCAACACTAATCAACATTTGCAATTGCATTGTACTCTCTCTCTCTCCTTTTGCGCCCATGCTACTCACCCCTTAGCCTCCTAGTCTCGAGTGTAGTCAATTTTAACTCCTTTAGCCTATCCTTGTACGACTTTGACCTAAACGACGGAATCATCTTAGTTGCTCGTCTTTGAACCATTTCGATTTTGTCTATGTCCTTGCGCAAATATGAATTCCAAAATTGGATCGCGTACTCCAAATGGAGTCTAACTAATGATTTATAAAGAGGAACAACAATATCGAGCGATTTGTATCAAAATTCCTAGCTATACAACCTAGTACTGTGTTCACCTAATTGACCGCTGCTGTACTTTGTTTCGCTACTTTCAAATCACCAGTGACAAAAACTCCTAATCTTTTTCCTGATCTACGCTTGCCAACTCCTTCCCTGACATACTATACAAAATTACCGTTACACGAACCTATATGTAAAATTTTGTACTTATCGACGTTATTCACATCTCTCTGGATTTTACCTCTATCTTCGTCATTTATCGCCCTCCACCCAGCTTCGTTTCATCCGCAAACTTTAAAACTGTACTGACTAAGCCGACATCTAACTCATTAATATACATAACAAAAAGGAAGGGGCCCAATACAGAACCCTGAGGAACGCCGCTCGCTACATTAGCCCAAGAAGACTCCGCTCCATCAACGACCACCCTCTGTTTCCTACATCGCAACCACTTTTCTATCCAATTTACTACTACACCCCTGATTCTATGAGCCTTAGTTTTTTCCATGAGTCTTTTGTGCGGTACGGTGTCAAACGCTTTTTGAAAATCTAAATACACTACATCTACTGCCCGATTACTATCGTAAACTTCAACCACGCTTTGGAAAAAATTCTAAAAGATTAGTTAAGCAAGATTTGTTTCGCCTAAAACCGTGCTGCATATTTCTAATCAAGTTATGCAATTCAAAGTGTTCAACTATACGATCCCTGATTATTGACCTATAATTTCCCACCGCACCTTTATCGCCCTTCTTAAAAATAGGTGTTACATTTGCTAACTTGAAATTATCTGGTACACACCCCTCAGAAATAGACGCATTAAAAATCTTTGTTAGCGGCACAACAATGTTTTCTTTTAATTCTTTTAGTTGTATGGGATATATGGAATCCGACCCCGGTGATTTAAACATTTTCATTTTACAAATATAGTGCAGTACCTCCCTTTCATTCACCACAATATTATCTAAAGTATTACCATTATTAAGTGATATTATGTCTATGAACGTAGAGATATTCGTTACATCTTGTATTGTAAAAACTGACGTAAAAAATTCGTTTAGCAGAGTAGCCACTTGTTCGTTTTCAGAAACTAGCTCACCATCAGAATTTCTGAACGGTCCCAACACGCTCTTTACCGGGTTCCTGTTGTTAACGTATTGAAAACATCGCTTGGGGTTTTCTTTGTCGTCACGAGCTATGGAAATTTAAAAAAAAATCGTATCTATCGTATGTCTGCCAGCCAGCCTCCGTAGCTTAGTGGGTAACACCGTTCCCCTATAAAAGAAGTGAAGACACTGAGGTCGGGGATTCGAATCCCGATAATGCTGGTTATGATAAACAAAAGTTAGAGCAATGGGCCGCGTTCGATGGCCTAAGCCCTCTGCCAGTTTCCGGCTCTCCTGACCTATTATTATTATCATACGTCTGTCTGTCTTTCTGTCTACCTAACTAACTCCTTGAAACAGGGAAAGCTCATTAACATACAGTAAAAGGCAGGTGTCGAGAACTGAATATAGTTTAAAACTTTATTCAGAATTTGGAAATGTCTTAAAGAAAGTAAATACTAATTACTCTTTTCATTTTGTCATGAAAAATTAATAAAAGTGTTTCTTTTCTCAATGACAAGTCAAAACGGTAAAAAAAAATTTGTTTTAATATTTTTAAACCATTTTGGAATATGTTTGTGTGTGTGTGTGTGTGTGTGTGTGTGTGTGTGTGTGTGTGTGCGTGTGTGTGTATCGGTTTATGCATATATATTATATATATATGCCTTGGTTAATCTTGGTTTTGCTTACCCACGAATTGAACAGTATGACGAAGGTCAAGCTTGTTGCTTAACGTGGAATCCGAACCACGACCCACGGGTACGGGTGGTCAGAAATTACAAAGTCTTCGCCTGGACGCGATCTCACCACCTCCCAATCAGCAGCAGCCCAACGTCTTAACTATTAGGTCACCCAGGGTACCCATTTATCGACCAACCATTATTTTTTATTGTATGGGAGGATGAACAGCTGGGTTTGCTGCGCGCTGACTGCCATCACGAGGAATCGAACCCTGGGGCGGTGAATTCGTAATCAACGATGCTAACCACTACACCACCGAGGCGCATTTATATATATATACACACACACGTTTGTCTTTCTCCCTTTCTTTATCCTTATCCTTCGCCATTTTCGAATGAGTAGTAGTATTTATTTTAGTTTTTTAAAAGCTGTGCTAATCTTCTTAAAGTTTAACTTACAAAGGCAATTAAAACTTGCCCCCAAATTCTGAGCTGATAATTCATAGCAATTTTTCATCACTGATTCCCCAATTGTTTAGTTCTGTATTCTTTGAAAAGAAAATTTATAGAAAAACAAAATATAAAAAAAAGACGTTGTGAACTTGTATGAAAAGAAAATGAAATTAGGAAAATCTAAATTTGGAATATTCTTAAAATTGTTATTCGAGTAATTAAAAGTTATTGGAACTTTTATCGTTTTTAACGAGAGTGTATTTATTGAATAGAGAGTGAGAGTAAAACGTGTGCTGAAAAATCTTCCATTATATTCCAGTAAATTCTTTGTTTTATAAAAATTAGTTTAGAAATTCAATTCATATATCCTACATATATATACAGGGTGTCCCAAAAAAAACTATATACTCTTTATAGCATCATATATTTTATAATTTAAAAAAAAAACAATATATTGTTATAGCAATTGCCAATGAAAGGTAAATTAGTAATCTAAGTGATCAAAATGTTATAGAGAGTTGTTTGCATATAAAATTTAATTAACTACGCCAAGTGCTCAAAATGTTCTCCGGCGGCATGAATGCACTTTTGAATGCGTCGACTAACTGATTCGCAGACATGGACTAATGTGGATGTTGTGATGGTCCCGCACTTTTCCCTAATTGCATCCTTAAGGTGTTCGAGTGTTGCAGGTCTTGTACCATAAACTGCATCCTTCAGGTAGCCCCACAAGTAAAAATCAAGTGGAGTCAAGTCCGGTGAACGCGGAGGATACTCAACGCTTCCTCTTCGTCCTATCCAACGGTTATGCAACGTTTCATCGAGGTACCTTCTGACATCACAATGATAATGAGGGGGGGCTCCATCTTGTTGAAAGTAAAAGTCGTCGTTTCCAAACAACTTCCGAACTGCAGGTATAATTTCTGTCCGCAGCATGTCGAGATATGCGGCACCGGTAACTGCACCATTAAAGAAAAATGGTCCAACCAAACCCCTGGATGATAAACCACACCATGCTGTTAATCCTGGTAAATTAACATGTTTATCCACATAAACGTGTGGATTATCAAGTGACCAGTACCTGCAGTTCTGTCGATTACAAGGCCTTTGATAAAACAAGGCCATAGGCCAGGCTTAGTCGACGCATTCAAAAGTGCATTCATGCCGCCGGAGAACATTTTGAGCACTTGGCGTAGTTAATTAAATTTTATATGCAAACAACTCTCTATAACATTTTGATCACTTAGATTACTAATTTACCTTTCATTGGCAATTGCTATAACAATATATTGTTTTGTTTTTTTTAAATTATAAAATATATGATGCTATAAAGAGTATATAGTTTTTTTTTGGGACACCCTATATTATGTATGTATGTATGTATGTTTAGGGCGGGTCGAAATTTTATATTGAAAAGGTACATATTGTGAGGGATTTTAATGGAACACAGGAACTCCCTCATGAATTATTTTCGCTGTTTAAAGCATCCTACCCCTGGCACAATTTTTCGCTTTTTGACCTATATTGAAAAATATTCCATTTATACGAGACTTGCTCTACATTCACGTTTTTTGATGATCTAAATCTTTATTAACGTATAATATTTTATTTAATAATGTACAGTATTAGGAAAATTAATTAAGTACAACAATATATTCAGAAGAAAAAATTAGAGGCATAATAAATGTGCTAAAATTCAAGTGACTTTTTCATTGTTCCTTATCACATCAAAAGGGAAGAAATTTTCAATATCATTAGGAATTTTTTTTTCATGTTTCTTACTCATTCCATTGGGCCTTCCATTCAAACTTCGACAGTTTTCGCCTTGATTCTAATGAGTTTAAGATGAACTTTTGACGGTTGTAATATCCTATTCTTTCCTGACATGCCCTTGTTACTAGGTTCACTGCCCTTTCCACACTTTGACTGTGGCATGGAAAAGAAGCTATCTCCAGTGGCTTACATCGAGCCTGCAGTAGCTCATCGTCGCTAAAATTGTTTAGCAGCGGTGGAGTAGTCAGTAGATTGGAAATTGAGGGTTCGAGGCAACTCAAAGTTTCTGACACCTGAAAATCCTGTTCTTGAAAGGATGATTTTCTGAATAGCTTGCTCCCTAATTTCTAAACTCTTGTCAGTTACCATTGATATGAGTATATTTTCTGGGTGAGCAAAGTAGGCGTTATTCTTTAATACTGGTTCTATGATTGATCTATGTTGTTCATCTAAATTTCGAAGCAAGCACATTAAATGACAAAAGTTATATGCACCATCAGTTGCATTAGGATGAGATTTTATCCAAAACCACCCTGGGGCATAGAACTGCATAATAATCTTGACTATATCTTGAATGTTTTTATCGGGATTTGGCGTTGAGATATATAATCGATGGACTGTGTTGGCTAGAGTTAGCCAGCGAGCATAATGAAGGGTACCTGGGGATCGAGTGGACACATTTTGAGAAGTGTCTCCAGTTTGTACTGCCAGACACATATCAAAGAGATATCTTTGATCACTGCTTAGCTCCTTCACAACATTTGCTGGAATTTCTTTAATGTTTCCTTTTACGCAAGAATATTTGACTACCTTCAATTTTGTTAAATCTGTTTTCAGTTTATTGCCAATTGAACCCACAAAAGTATTTGGACCTGTTGTTTTACCATCAATGGCTTTGTAGACGTGCATAAAAGGCAGTTCATTCAAATGCAAGAGGCACATCAACCACTGCACTGGTCTGTTAAGATGAATTTCAACCAGTTTTATGGCTCCACCAATTTTTCTTGTATTTAGAGGAGTACCATCACACAGTAAAGCTTTGATAGTATTTATGCTGTTCGAGTTTGTAATAATAGTTATCAACTCTTCTGCTATGCAGCGAGCAGTTCCAATATCTGGTGTGACATGGTATACATAGATGCTTCCAGGTTCTTTCGCAATAACATAGTGTTCTTTTTTATCTTTCCACTTTTAGTTAATGTGTTATCGTTCCTTCCATCAAATCCAAGGCACTCCATCTTCAGATTTTCGGATTTAGACTTAAAAGTATTTGTTTCACCCATGCGATTTCTTTCTCTTTCTAATTTATTTCTGTCAAGCATGTTGGTGTGGTTAAGGATCCCCATATCTTTTAAAGCTGATTTGACTATTGCAGCTGCAGCTCTACAACTTACACGATAACGATCTGCTGTTAATACTAGGTTTTTATAGGAATGCTGTTCTGAATATTCTCAGTCAATTCTAAATCGGCCTCATAATCTACATACTGACTCTCTGAATCTACATCCATGTCTTCTTTGTTGAACTAGCTATGCGATCAATTGGTCCTAACTGATTTTTTCTTTGTTTTTGACCCACAAAAAGCTCCCATTCTGCCATTGGTATTTTATCTTTACACCTGCAAGATTTCCTATCAATTCCCTTATCATAGCATTCACAAGAAGATATATCAAACATTTCATCATACTGAGCTACTTTTAAGGCAAAATTTTCATTTCTTCGATGTAACGGCACCTTGTTCAATTTTGAGGCTTCTTCTATTAGTCGACTGACTTTAAGAGATAGATACCTTTAGTGTTAATCGTAGGAAAAAAAAATTTCATCCAAATGTCTTCAATATCTTTTACAACAACCCTGTAACAATCATTAGCAGTTGCTGATCCTTTTGATTTAGCTTCTTCACGACGGAGCACAAAAAGGTAGTCTCACAACATCTGCTTTTGAAGGAGTCATGGCTGCTGGGAATTCCGTAGGATATCCAAAGGTTGTATTTGAGGACTTGCTCCTACTCGTCATAGTTTATATTCAGAAGTAAAATCAAATTATATGTAATTTATAATTTATGATAATTCAAATTATAATTAAAGCAAATGCAAATTATTTCTATTTATCTCAAAAATTACTTCTATTTATCTGAAACATAAAAATATCAAGCATTAAACAAACATCTTATTATATAACATACAGGGTGTACATAAAGTCAGGATCTATTTTTATGAAATAATTATTTTTTTCTATTTTTCTTTTCAGAAGCCCTTAGAATGAATACAGAAGAGCGTGTGGCAATAGTAATTTGGCGAATCGAGGGAAAGAAATACAATGACATCAGAGAGAAGTTTAGAAGGAGATTTCATAAGCCGGGGCCAATAGACAAGACAATACGAAAATTGGTGAACAAATTTAAACGAACGGGATCTGTAAATGATGAAGCAAGATCAGGACGACCGTGTATGTCAGATCTTACCGTGAATGCAGTACGCGGAATTATCACTGAGGAGCCACGTACGTCCGTTCGTGCTGCATCACACAGACTCGGCCTCCCTCCCGACGTCATCTGTGCACAAAATTCTGAAAGTTAATTTGCAGAAGAAAAGCTATCATTTGCAGGTTTTACATGATTTACATGAGGAAGATTTCCCTCGACGAAGTGCTGTGTGTGCTGATCTCGTAGAACAAATCTGGAGTGATAATTTAATGGACAACATTCTCTTTAGTGATGAAGCCACTTTCCATACGTGTGGAAAAGTAAATTGCCATAACTGTCGAATTTGGGCAGATGAAAGACCGAATGATTTCGTCCAAAATTGGGAAAGAAACTCACCTAAAGTTAATGTCTGGATGGGTTTAACAAAATCTAAGGTTTATGGTCCTTTTTTCTTTGCTGAAGCTACAGTTACGGGGCTTATTTATCTGGACATGTTGCAGCAATTCCTTGAACCTCAACTGATTGGGGATAGGATTGTTAGTACCGTCTTCTATCAACATGATGGTGCTCCTTGTCACTATGCCAAAATTGTTCAGGATTATCTAAATGGACGTTTTCCAAATCGCTGGATCGGACGCGGAAGCAACAGACCTTGTGTCGCGAGATGACCAGATTTAACCCCTTTAGATTTCTTTGCATGGGGCTTTATCGAGTCGCACGTCTATCAGACGAAGATTACGAGTCTTGAAAACTTAGGTACTCTACACACATGAATACTCTTAAACTATATAACTTAAAAAATCTTTGTAACCAATATTGTTTGGCCAAACACCAAAAACTTCGTACATATATCTATGTACCTCTGGCGAGGCTCTAACTCTGGCGAGGGCGCTTCGCAATTAGAACCCTGGCTACATGGTCTAAATATAGAAAACAAATTCTTTGAACAATGACGACACTCATAAACAGGATATAGAACACAACTCAGAGTTGTATGACGTCATCCACGCTTTATGAAATACACAGGATGTACAGATAGATTAGAAATGTATGACGTATTGATGACGTCAATTGCTCTTCCCAAATACACGACACGCACACGCAGTCCTAGGTAATACTAAGGACTGCAAAAGTGTGCATACAGGGTAATCCAAAATTTTTTTTTTTTTTTTTTTTTTCTTTATTGTTTCATACCGTACAGCTTAACATAAAATACAATACGATTAACATATGTAAATGCATACTCATTTTTTTGAGATCCTTCAGGGGTATATTTACCAACATAAATACGACCTAACGGTTTACTTAAATCATTTGTAGATATTTTCATTAAAGTATTATGGAATTGGGCAGTTACTGCATCACCTAACTCACAGACCTGTTTCAATCTACGATACATTCTAAACTCTTTAAAAGGTGAGAACCACTTTGTTCTTGGATGATGCATTACTTGCTCTGCACTATGAGACGAGTCAAGATTAGGTTCAAACAAAACACAATTTGGAACAATTAAATATGGAGATGGAGATATCCCTACATTAGGTCCCTCCAATCTTTCCCTACCCCCTTCTTACGACCTATTGAATCTTCAAAATTAATCACATATCCAGACATATTCATTTCTGGAATACTATGAAAAGATACACCCGTTACTTGATAATAATTAAATTTTAAAATGGTAGATTTAGACTCTTTAGTTAGAAAATCCAAACTCAAGGTATAAAACCCATCACTATTAACACCAAAAGTATTTTTAGATAAATAAACAAATTTCATTGAAGCTGTAACTATCTTCTCCTTTGAACGCCATTTAGGTTTCCTCCGAGGAACGTACTTCCTTTTTCGAGGAACAAACTTCCTTCTTCGATACATCTTGAACAGTAAATAATACACGTCACTCCGATGCAACACCGACGATAAGAATGAAGTTTAAACAATTACTGGATCTATTTATAGATTCTCATTACGTCATGTTATGACACGAATCCTATCCCCTTAGAATCAACATGATGGTGCTCCTTGTCACTATGCCAAAATTGTTCAGGATTATCTAAATGGACGTTTTCCAAATCGCTGGATCGGACGCGGAAGCAACAGACCTTGTGTCGCGAGATGACCAGATTTAACCCCTTTAGATTTCTTTGCATGGGGTTTATCGAGTCGCACGTCTATCAGACGAAGATTACGAGTCTTGAAAACTTAGGTACTCTACACACATGAATACTCTTAAACTATATAACTTAAAAAATCTTTGTAACCAATATTGTTTGGCCAAACACCAAAAACTTCGTACATATATCTACCTCTGGCGAGGCTCTAACTCTGGCGAGGGCGCTTCGCAATTAGAACCCTGGCTACATGGTCTAAATATAGAAAACAAATTCTTTGAACAATGACGACACTCATAAACAGGATATAGAACACAACTCAGAGTTGTATGACGTCATCCACGCTTTATGAAATACACAGGATGTACAGATAGATTAGAAATGTATGACGTATTGATGACGTCAATTGCTCTTCCCAAATACACGACACGCACACGCAGTCCTAGGTAATACTAAGGACTGCAAAAGTGTGCATACAGGGTAATCCAAAAAAATTTTTTTTTTTTTTTTTTTCTTTATTGTTTCATACCGTACAGCTTAACATAAAATACAATACGATTAACATATGTAAATGCATACTCATTTTTTTGAGATCCTTCAGGGGTATATTTACCAACATAAATACGACCTAACGGTTTACTTAAATCATTTGTAGATATTTTCATTAAAGTATTAGGGAATTGGGCAGTTACTGCATCACCTAACTCACAGACCTGTTTCAATCTACGATACATTCTAAACTCTTTAAAAGGTGAGAACCACTTTGTTCTTGGATGATGCATTACTTGCTCTGCACTATGAGACGAGTCAAGATTAGGTTCAAACAAAACACAATTTGGAACAATTAAATATGGAGATGGAGATATCCCTACATTAGGTCCCTCCAATCTTTCCCTACCCCCCTTCTTACGACCTATTGAATCTTCAAAATTAATCACATATCCAGACATATTCATTTCTGGAATACTATGAAAAGATACACCCGTTACTTGATAATAATTAAATTTTAAAATGGTAGATTTAGACTCTTTAGTTAGAAAATCCAAACTCAAGGTATAAAACCCATCACTATTAACACCAAAAGTATTTTTAGATAAATAAACAAATTTCATTGAAGCTGTAACTATCTTCTCCTTTGAACGCCATTTAGGTTTCCTCCGAGGAACGTACTTCCTTTTTCGAGGAACAAACTTCCTTCTTCGATACATCTTGAACAGTAAATAATACACGTCACTCCGATGCAACACCGACGATAAGAATGAAGTTTAAACAATTACTGGATCTATTTATAGATTCTCATTACGTCATGTTATGACACGAATCCTATCCCCTTAGAATCAACATGATGGTGCTCCTTGTCACTATGCCAAAATTGTTCAGGATTATCTAAATGGACGTTTTCCAAATCGCTGGATCGGACGCGGAAGCAACAGACCTTGTGTCGCGAGATGACCAGATTTAACCCCTTTAGATTTCTTTGCATGGGCTTTATCGAGTCGCACGTCTATCAGACGAAGATTACGAGTCTTGAAAACTTAGGTACTCTACACACATGAATACTCTTAAACTATATAACTTAAAAAATCTTTGTAACCAATATTGTTTGGCCAAACACCAAAAACTTCGTACATATATCTACCTCTGGCGAGGCTCTAACTCTGGCGAGGGCGCTTCGCAATTAGAACCCTGGCTACATGGTCTAAATATAGAAAACAAATTCTTTGAACAATGACGACACTCATAAAGAGGATATAGAACACAACTCAGAGTTGTATGACGTCATCCACGCTTTATGAAATACACAGGATGTACAGATAGATTAGAAATGTATGACGTATTGATGACGTCAATTGCTCTTCCCAAATACACGACACGCACACGCAGTCCTAGGTAATACTAAGGACTGCAAAAGTGTGCATACAGGGTAATCCAAAAATTTTTTTTTTTTTTTTTTTTTTCTTTATTGTTTCATACCGTACAGCTTAACATAAAATACAATACGATTAACATATGTAAATGCATACTCATTTTTTTGAGATTCTTCAGGGGTATATTTACCAACATAAATACGACCTAACGGTTTACTTAAATCATTTGTAGATATTTTCATTAAAGTATTAGGGAATTGGGCAGTTACTGCATCACCTAACTCACAGACCTGTTTCAATCTACGATACATTCTAAACTCTTTAAAAGGTGGGAACCACTTTGTTCTTGGATGATGCATTACTTGCTCTGCACTATGAGACGAGTCAAGATTAGGTTCAAACAAAACACAATTTGGAACAATTAAATATGGAGATGGAGATATCCCTACATTAGGTCCCTCCAATCTTTCCCTACCCCCCTTCTTACGACCTATTGAATCTTCAAAATTAATCACATATCCAGACATATTCATTTCTGGAATACTATGAAAAGATACACCCGTTACTTGATAATAATTAAATTTTAAAATGGTAGATTTAGACTCTTTAGTTAGAAAATCCAAACTCAAGGTATAAAACCCATCACTATTAACACCAAAAGTATTTTTAGATAAATAAACAAATTTCATTGAAGCTGTAACTATCTTCTCCTTTGAACGCCATTTAGGTTTCCTCCGAGGAACGTACTTCCTTTTTCGAGGAACAAACTTCCTTCTTCGATACATCTTGAACAGTAAATAATACACGTCACTCCGATGCAACACCGACGATAAGAATGAAGTTTAAACAATTACTGGATCTATTTATAGATTCTCATTACGTCATGTTATGACACGAATCCTATCCCCTTAGAATCAACATGATGGTGCTCCTTGTCACTATGCCAAAATTGTTCAGGATTATCTAAATGGACGTTTTCCAAATCGCTGGATCGGACGCGGAAGCAACAGACCTTGTGTCGCGAGATGACCAGATTTAACCCCTTTAGATTTCTTTGCATGGGGCTTTATCGAGTCGCACGTCTATCAGACGAAGATTACGAGTCTTGAAAACTTAGGTACTCTACACACATGAATACTCTTAAACTATATAACTTAAAAAATCTTTGTAACCAATATTGTTTGGCCAAACACCAAAAACTTCGTACATATATCTACCTCTGGCGAGGCTCTAACTCTGGCGAGGGCGCTTCGCAATTAGAACCCTGGCTACATGGTCTAAATATAGAAAACAAATTCTTTGAACAATGACGACACTCATAAAGGATATAGAACACAACTCAGAGTTGTATGACGTCATCCACGCTTTATGAAATTCACAGGATGTACAGATAGATTAGAAATGTATGACGTATTGATGACGTCAATTGCTCTTCCCAAATACACGACACGCACACGCAGTCCTAGGTAATACTAAGGACTGCAAAAGTGTGCATACAGGGTAATCCAAAAATTTTTTTTTTTTTTTTTTTTCTTTATTGTTTCATACTGTACAGCTTAACATAAAATACAATACGATTAACATATGTAAATGCATACTCATTTTTTTGAGATCCTTCAGGGGTATATTTACCAACATAAATACGACCTAACGGTTTACTTAAATCATTTGTAGATATTTTCATTAAAGTATTAGGGAATTGGGCAGTTACTGCATCACCTAACTCACAGACCTGTTTCAATCTACGATACATTCTAAACTCTTTAAAAGGTGAGAACCACTTTGTTCTTGGATGATGCATTACTTGCTCTGCACTATGAGACGAGTCAAGATTAGGTTCAAACAAAACACAATTTGGAACAATTAAATATGGAGATGGAGATATCCCTACATTAGGTCCCTCCAATCTTTCCCTACCCCCTTCTTACGACCTATGAATCTTCAAAATTAATCACATATCCAGACATATTCATTTCTGGAATACTATGAAAAGATACACCCGTTACTTGATAATAATTAAATTTTAAAATGGTAGATTTAGACTCTTTAGTTAGAAAATCCAAACTCAAGGTATAAAACCCATCACTATTAACACCAAAAGTATTTTTAGATAAATAAACAAATTTCATTGAAGCTGTAACTATCTTCTCCTTTGAACGCCATTTAGGTTTCCTCCGAGGAACGTACTTCCTTTTTCGAGGAACAAACTTCCTTCTTCGATACATCTTGAACAGTAAATAATACACGTCACTCCGATGCAACACCGACGATAAGAATGAAGTTTAAACAATTACTGGATCTATTTATAGATTCTCATTACGTCATGTTATGACACGAATCCTATCCCCTTAGAATCAACATGATGGTGCTCCTTGTCACTATGCCAAAATTGTTCAGGATTATCTAAATGGACGTTTTCCAAATCGCTGGATCGGACGCGGAAGCAACAGACCTTGTGTCGCGAGATGACCAGATTTAACCCCTTTAGATTTCTTTGCATGGGGCTTTATCGAGTCGCACGTCTATCAGACGAAGATTACGAGTCTTGAAAACTTAGGTACTCTACACACATGAATACTCTTAAACTATATAACTTAAAAAATCTTTGTAACCAATATTGTTTGGCCAAACACCAAAAACTTCGTACATATATCTACCTCTGGCGAGGCTCTAACTCTGGCGAGGGCGCTTCGCAATTAGAACCCTGGCTACATGGTCTAAATATAGAAAACAAATTCTTTGAACAATGACGACACTCATAAACAGGATATAGAACACAACTCAGAGTTGTATGACGTCATCCACGCTTTATGAAATACACAGGATGTACAGATAGATTAGAAATGTATGACGTATTGATGACGTCAATTGCTCTTCCCAAATACACGACACGCACACGCAGTCCTAGGTAATACTAAGGACTGCAAAAGTGTGCATACAGGGTAATCCAAAATTTTTTTTTTTTTTTTTATTTCTTTATTGTTTCATACCGTACAGCTTAACATAAAATACAATACGATTAACATATGTAAATGCATACTCATTTTTTTGAGATCCTTCAGGGGTATATTTACCAACATAAATACGACCTAACGGTTTACTTAAATCATTTGTAGATATTTTCATTAAAGTATTAGGGAATTGGGCAGTTACTGCATCACCTAACTCACAGACCTGTTTCAATCTACGATACATTCTAAACTCTTTAAAAGGTGAGAACCACTTTGTTCTTGGATGATGCATTACTTGCTCTGCACTATGAGACGAGTCAAGATTAGGTTCAAACAAAACACAATTTGGAACAATTAAATATGGAGATGGAGATATCCCTACATTAGGTCCCTCCAATCTTTCCCTACCCCCCTTCTTACGACCTATTGAATCTTCAAAATTAATCACATATCCAGACATATTCATTTCTGGAATACTATGAAAAGATACACCCGTTACTTGATAATAATTAAATTTTAAAATGGTAGATTTAGACTCTTTAGTTAGAAAATCCAAACTCAAGGTATAAAACCCATCACTATTAACACCAAAAGTATTTTTAGATAAATAAACAAATTTCATTGAAGCTGTAACTATCTTCTCCTTTGAACGCCATTTAGGTTTCCTCCGAGGAACGTACTTCCTTTTTCGAGGAACAAACTTCCTTCTTCGATACATCTTGAACAGTAAATAATACACGTCACTCCGATGCAACACCGACGATAAGAATGAAGTTTAAACAATTACTGGATCTATTTATAGATTCTCATTACGTCATGTTATGACACGAATCCTATCCCCTTAGAATCAACATGATGGTGCTCCTTGTCACTATGCCAAAATTGTTCAGGATTATCTAAATGGACGTTTTCCAAATCGCTGGATCGGACGCGGAAGCAACAGACCTTGTGTCGCGAGATGACCAGATTTAACCCCTTTAGATTTCTTTGCATGGGGCTTTATCGAGTCGCACGTCTATCAGACGAAGATTACGAGTCTTGAAAACTTAGGTACTCTACACACATGAATACTCTTAAACTATATAACTTAAAAAATCTTTGTAACCAATATTGTTTGGCCAAACACCAAAAACTTCGTACATATATCTACCTCTGGCGAGGCTCTAACTCTGGCGAGGGCGCTTCGCAATTAGAACCCTGGCTACATGGTCTAAATATAGAAAACAAATTCTTTGAACAATGACGACACTCATAAACAGGATATAGAACACAACTCAGAGTTGTATGACGTCATCCACGCTTTATGAAATACACAGGATGTACAGATAGATTAGAAATGTATGACGTATTGATGACGTCAATTGCTCTTCCCAAATACACGACACGCACACGCAGTCCTAGGTAATACTAAGGACTGCAAAAGTGTGCATACAGGGTAATCCAAAATTTTTTTTTTTTTTTTTTTATTTCTTTATTGTTTCATACCGTACAGCTTAACATAAAATACAATACGATTAACATATGTAAATGCATACTCATTTTTTTGAGATCCTTCAGGGGTATATTTACCAACATAAATACGACCTAACGGTTACTTAAATCATTTGTAGATATTTTCATTAAAGTATTAGGGAATTGGGCAGTTACTGCATCACCTAACTCACAGACCTGTTTCAATCTACGATACATTCTAAACTCTTTAAAAGGTGAGAACCACTTTGTTCTTGGATGATGCATTACTTGCTCTGCACTATGAGACGAGTCAAGATTAGGTTCAAACAAAACACAATTTGGAACAATTAAATATGGAGATGGAGATATCCCTACATTAGGTCCCTCCAATCTTTCCCTACCCCCCTTCTTACGACCTATTGAATCTTCAAAATTAATCACATATCCAGACATATTCATTTCTGGAATACTATGAAAAGATACACCCGTTACTTGATAATAATTAAATTTTAAAATGGTAGATTTAGACTCTTTAGTTAGAAAATCCAAACTCAAGGTATAAAACCCATCACTATTAACACCAAAAGTATTTTTAGATAAATAAACAAATTTCATTGAAGCTGTAACTATCTTCTCCTTTGAACGCCATTTAGGTTTCCTCCGAGGAACGTACTTCCTTTTTCGAGGAACAAACTTCCTTCTTCGATACATCTTGAACAGTAAATAATACACGTCACTCCGATGCAACACCGACGATAAGAATGAAGTTTAAACAATTACTGTCTATTTATAGATTCTCATTACGTCATGTTATGACACGAATCCTATCCCCTTAGAATCAACATGATGGTGCTCCTTGTCACTATGCCAAAATTGTTCAGGATTATCTAAATGGACGTTTTCCAAATCGCTGGATCGGACGCGGAAGCAACAGACCTTGTGTCGCGAGATGACCAGATTTAACCCCTTTAGATTTCTTTGCATGGGGCTTTATCGAGTCGCACGTCTATCAGACGAAGATTACGAGTCTTGAAAACTTAGGTACTCTACACACATGAATACTCTTAAACTATATAACTTAAAAAATCTTTGTAACCAATATTGTTTGGCCAAACACCAAAAACTTCGTACATATATCTACCTCTGGCGAGGCTCTAACTCTGGCGAGGGCGCTTCGCAATTAGAACCCTGGCTACATGGTCTAAATATAGAAAACAAATTCTTTGAACAATGACGACACTCATAAACAGGATATAGAACACAACTCAGAGTTGTATGACGTCATCCACGCTTTATGAAATACACAGGATGTACAGATAGATTAGAAATGTATGACGTATTGATGACGTCAATTGCTCTTCCCAAATACACGACACGCACACGCAGTCCTAGGTAATACTAAGGACTGCAAAAGTGTGCATACAGGGTAATCCAAAATTTTTTTTTTTTTTTTTTATTTCTTATTGTTTCATACCGTACAGCTTAACATAAAATACAATACGATTAACATATGTAAATGCATACTCATTTTTTTGAGATCCTTCAGGGGTATATTTACCAACATAAATACGACCTAACGGTTTACTTAAATCATTTGTAGATATTTTCATTAAAGTATTAGGGAATTGGGCAGTTACTGCATCACCTAACTCACAGACCTGTTTCAATCTACGATACATTCTAAACTCTTTAAAAGGTGAGAACCACTTTGTTCTTGGATGATGCATTACTTGCTCTGCACTATGAGACGAGTCAAGATTAGGTTCAAACAAAACACAATTTGGAACAATTAAATATGGAGATGGAGATATCCCTACATTAGGTCCCTCCAATCTTTCCCTACCCCCTTCTTACGACCTATTGAATCTTCAAATTAATCACATATCCAGACATATTCATTTCTGGAATACTATGAAAAGATACACCCGTTACTTGATAATAATTAAATTTAAAATGGTAGATTTAGACTCTTTAGTTAGAAAATCCAAACTCAAGGTATAAAACCCATCACTATTAACACCAAAAGTATTTTTAGATAAATAAACAAATTTCATTGAAGCTGTAACTATCTTCTCCTTTGAACGCCATTTAGGTTTCCTCCGAGGAACGTACTTCCTTTTTCGAGGAACAAACTTCCTTCTTCGATACATCTTGAACAGTAAATAATACACGTCACTCCGATGCAACACCGACGATAAGAATGAAGTTTAAACAATTACTGGATCTATTTATAGATTCTCATTACGTCATGTTATGACACGAATCCTATCCCCTTAGAATCAACATGATGGTGCTCCTTGTCACTATGCCAAAATTGTTCAGGATTATCTAAATGGACGTTTTCCAAATCGCTGGATCGGACGCGGAAGCAACAGACCTTGTGTCGCGAGATGACCAGATTTAACCCCTTTAGATTTCTTTGCATGGGGCTTTATCGAGTCGCACGTCTATCAGACGAAGATTACGAGTCTTGAAAACTTAGGTACTCTACACACATGAATACTCTTAAACTATATAACTTAAAAAATCTTTGTAACCAATATTGTTTGGCCAAACACCAAAAACTTCGTACATATATCTACCTCTGGCGAGGCTCTAACTCTGGCGAGGGCGCTTCGCAATTAGAACCCTGGCTACATGGTCTAAATATAGAAAACAAATTCTTTGAACAATGACGACACTCATAAACAGGATATAGAACACAACTCAGAGTTGTATGACGTCATCCACGCTTTATGAAATACACAGGATGTACAGATAGATTAGAAATGTATGACGTATTGATGACGTCAATTGCTCTTCCCAAATACACGACACGCACACGCAGTCCTAGGTAATACTAAGGACTGCAAAAGTGTGCATACAGGGTAATCCAAAAATTTTTTTTTTTTTTTTTTATTCTTTATTGTTTCATACCGTACAGCTTAACATAAAATACAATACGATTAACATATGTAAATGCATACTCATTTTTTTGAGATCCTTCAGGGGTATATTTACCAACATAAATACGACCTAACGGTTTACTTAAATCATTTGTAGATATTTTCATTAAAGTATTAGGGAATTGGGCAGTTACTGCATCACCTAACTCACAGACCTGTTTCAATCTACGATACATTCTAAACTCTTTAAAAGGTGAGAACCACTTTGTTCTTGGATGATGCATTACTTGCTCTGCACTATGAGACGAGTCAAGATTAGGTTCAAACAAAACACAATTTGGAACAATTAAATATGGAGATGGAGATATCCCTACATTAGGTCCCTCCAATCTTTCCCTACCCCCTTCTTACGACCTATTGAATCTTCAAAATTAATCACATATCCAGACATATTCATTTCTGGAATACTATGAAAAGATACACCCGTTACTTGATAATAATTAAATTTTAAAATGGTAGATTTAGACTCTTTAGTTAGAAAATCCAAACTCAAGGTATAAAACCCATCACTATTAACACCAAAAGTATTTTTAGATAAATAAACAAATTTCATTGAAGCTGTAACTATCTTCTCCTTTGAACGCCATTTAGGTTTCCTCCGAGGAACGTACTTCCTTTTTCGAGGAACAAACTTCCTTCTTCGATACATCTTGAACAGTAAATAATACACGTCACTCCGATGCAACACCGACGATAAGAATGAAGTTTAAACAATTACTGGATCTATTTATAGATTCTCATTACGTCATGTTATGACACGAATCCTATCCCCTTAGAATCAACATGATGGTGCTCCTTGTCACTATGCCAAAATTGTTCAGGATTATCTAAATGGACGTTTTCCAAATCGCTGGATCGGACGCGGAAGCAACAGACCTTGTGTCGCGAGATGACCAGATTTAACCCCTTTAGATTTCTTTGCATGGGGCTTTATCGAGTCGCACGTCTATCAGACGAAGATTACGAGTCTTGAAAACTTAGGTACTCTACACACATGAATACTCTTAAACTATATAACTTAAAAAATCTTTGTAACCAATATTGTTTGGCCAAACACCAAAAACTTCGTACATATATCTACCTCTGGCGAGGCTCTAACTCTGGCGAGGGCGCTTCGCAATTAGAACCCTGGCTACATGGTCTAAATATAGAAAACAAATTCTTTGAACAATGACGACACTCATAAACAGGATATAGAACACAACTCAGAGTTGTATGACGTCATCCACGCTTTATGAAATACACAGGATGTACAGATAGATTAGAAATGTATGACGTATTGATGACGTCAATTGCTCTTCCCAAATACACGACACGCACACGCAGTCCTAGGTAATACTAAGGACTGCAAAAGTGTGCATACAGGGTAATCCAAAATTTTTTTTTTTTTTTATTTCTTTATTGTTTCATACCGTACAGCTTAACATAAAATACAATACGATTAACATATGTAAATGCATACTCATTTTTTTGAGATCCTTCAGGGGTATATTTACCAACATAAATACGACCTAACGGTTTACTTAAATCATTTGTAGATATTTTCATTAAAGTATTAGGAATTGGGCAGTTACTGCATCACCTAACTCACAGACCTGTTTCAATCTACGATACATTCTAAACTCTTTAAAAGGTGAAACCACTTTGTTCTTGGATGATGCATTACTTGCTCTGCACTATGAGACGAGTCAAGATTAGGTTCAAACAAAACACAATTTGGAACAATTAAATATGGAGATGGAGATATCCCTACATTAGGTCCCTCCAATCTTTCCCTACCCCCCTTCTTACGACCTATTGAATCTTCAAAATTACACATATCCAGACATATTCATTTCTGGAATACTATGAAAAGATACACCCGTTACTTGATAATAATTAAATTTTAAAATGGTAGATTTAGACTCTTTAGTTAGAAAATCCAAACTCAAGGTATAAAACCCATCACTATTAACACCAAAAGTATTTTTAGATAAATAAACAAATTTCATTGAAGCTGTAACTATCTTCTCCTTTGAACGCCATTTAGGTTTCCTCCGAGGAACGTACTTCCTTTTTCGAGGAACAAACTTCCTTCTTCGATACATCTTGAACAGTAAATAATACACGTCACTCCGATGCAACACCGACGATAAGAATGAAGTTTAAACAATTACTGGATCTATTTATAGATTCTCATTACGTCATGTTATGACACGAATCCTATCCCCTTAGAATCAACATGATGGTGCTCCTTGTCACTATGCCAAAATTGTTCAGGATTATCTAAATGACGTTTTCCAAATCGCTGGATCGGACGCGGAAGCAACAGACCTTGTGTCGCGAGATGACCAGATTTAACCCCTTTAGATTTTCTTTGCATGGGGCTTTATCGAGTCGCACGTCTATCAGACGAAGATTACGAGTCTTGAAAAACTTAGGTACTCTACACACATGAATACTCTTAAACTATAACTTAAAAAAATCTTTGTAAACCAATTTTGTTTGGCCAAACACCAAAACTTCGTACATATATCTACCTCTGGCGAGGCTCTAACTCTGGCGAGGCGCTTCGCAATTAGAAACCCTGGCTACATGGTCTAAATATAGAAAAACAAATTCTTTGAACAATGACGACACTCATAAACAGGATATAGAACACAACTCAGAGTTGTATGACGTCATCCACGCTTATGAAATACACAGGATGTACAGATAGATTAGAAATGTATGACGTATTGATGACGTCAATTGCTCTTCCCAAATACACGACACGCACACGCAGTCCTAGGTAATACTAAGGACTGCAAAAGTTGTGCATACAGGGTAATCCAAATTTTTTTTTTTTTTTTTTTTTATTTCTTTATTGTTCATACCGTACAGCTTAACATAAAATACAATACGATTAACATATGTAAATGCATACTCATTTTTTTGAGATCCTTCAGGGGTATTTACCAAATAAATACGACCTAACGTTTACTTTAAATCATTTGTAGATATTTTCATTAAAGTATTATGGAATTGGCAGTTACTGCATCACCTAACTCACAGACCTGTTTCAATCTACGATACATTCTAAACTCTGTAAAAGGTGAGAACCACTTTGTTCTTGGATGATGCATTACTTGCTCTGCACTATGAGACGAGTCAAGATTAGGTTCAAACAAACACACAATTTGGAACAAGTAAATATGGAGATGGAGATATCCCTACATTAGGTCCTCCAATCTTTCCTACCCCCATTCTTACGACCTATTGAATCTTCAAAATTAATCACATATCCAGACATATTCATTTCTGGAATACTAAGAAAGATACACCCGTTACTTGATAAAATTAAATTTTAAATGGTAGATTTAGACTCTTTAGTTAGAAAATCCAAACTCAAGGTATAAAACCCATCACTATTAACACCAAAAGTATTTTTAGATAAATAAACAAATTTCATTGAAGCTGTAACTATCTTCTCCTTTGAACGCCATTTAGGTTTCCTCCGAGGAACGTACTTCCTTTTTCGAGGAACAACTTCCTTCTTCGATACATCTTGAACAGTAAATAATACACGTCACTCCGATGCACACACCGACGATAAGAATGAAGTTTAAACAATTACTGGATCTATTTATAGATTCTCATTACGTCATGTTATGACACGAATCCTATCCCCTTAGAATCAACATGATGGTGCTCCTTGTCACTATGCCAAAATTGTTCAGGATTATCTAAATGGACGTTTTCCAAATCGCTGGATCGGACGCGGAAGCAACAGACCTGTGTGTCGCGAGATGACCAGATTTAACCCCTTTAGATTTCTTTGCATGGGGCTTTATCGAGTCGCACGTCTATCAGACGAAGATTACGAGTCTTGAAAACTTAGGTACTCTACACACATGAATACTCTTAAACTATATAACTTAAAAAATCTTTGTAACCAATATTGTTTGGCCAAACACCAAAAACTTCGTACATATATCTACCTCTGGCGAGGCTCTAACTCTGGCGAGGGCGCTTCGCAATTAGAACCCTGGCTACATGGTCTAAATATAGAAAACAAATTCTTTGAACAATGACGACACTCATAAACAGGATATAGAACACAACTCAGAGTTGTATGACGTCATCCACGCTTTATGAAATACACAGGATGTACAGATAGATTAGAAATGTATGACGTATTGATGACGTCAATTGCTCTTCCCAAATACACGACACGCACACGCAGTCCTAGGTAATACTAAGGACTGCAAAAGTGTGCATACAGGGTAATCCAAAATTTTTTTTTTTTTTTTTTTTTATTTCTTTATTGTTTCATACCGTACAGCTTAACATAAAATACAATACGATTAACATATGTAAATGCATACTCATTTTTTTGAGATCCTTCAGGGGTATATTTACCAACATAAATAGGACCTAACGGTTTACTTAAATCATTTGTAGATATTTTCATTAAAGTATTAGGGAATTGGGCAGTTACTGCATCACCTAACTCACAGACCTGTTTCAATCTACGATACATTCTAAACTCTTTAAAAGGTGGGAACCACTTTGTTCTTGGATGATGCATTACTTGCTCTGCACTATGAGACGAGTCAAGATTAGGTTCAAACAAAACACAATTTGGAACAATTAAATATGGAGATGGAGATATCCTACATTAGGTCCCTCCAATCTTTCCCTACCCCCCTTCTTACGACCTATTGAATCTTCAAAATTAATCACATATCCAGACATATTCATTTCTGGAATACTATGAAAAGATACACCCGTTACTTGATAATAATTAAATTTTAAAATGGTAGATTTAGACTCTTTAGTTAGAAAATCCAAACTCAAGGTATAAAACCCATCACTATTAACACCAAAAGTATTTTTAGATAAATAAACAAATTTCATTGAAGCTGTAACTATCTTCTCCTTTGAACGCCATTTAGGTTTCCTCCGAGGAACGTACTTCCTTTTTCGAGGAACAAACTTCTTCTTCGATACATCTTGAACAGTAAATAATACACGTCACTCCGATGCAACACCGACGATAAGAATGAAGTTTAAACAATTACTGGATCTATTTATAGATTCTCATTACGTCATGTTATGACACGAATCTATCCCCTTAGAATCAACATGATGGTGCTCCTTGTCACTATGCCAAAATTGTTCAGGATTATCTAAATGGACGTTTTTCCAATCGCTGGATCGGACGCGGAAGCAACAGACCTTGTGTCGCGAGATGACCAGATTTAACCCCTTTAGATTTCTTTGCATGGGGCTTTATCGAGTCGCACGTCTATCAGACGAAGATTACGAGTCTTGAAAACTTAGGTACTCTACACACATGAATACTCTTAAACTATTAACTTAAAAATCTTTGTAACCAATATTGTTTGGCCAAACACCAAAACTTCGTACATATATCTACCTCTGGCGAGGCTCTAACTCTGGCGAGGGGCGCTTCGCAATTAGAACCCTGGCTACATGGTCTAAATATAGAAAACAAATTCTTTGAACAATGACGACACTCATAAACAGGATATAGACACAAAACTCAGAGTTGTATGACGTCATCCACGCTTTATGAAATACACAGGATGTACAGATAGATTAGAAATGTATGACGTATTGATGACGTCAATTGCTTTCCCAAATACACGACACGCACACGCAGTCCTAGGTAATACTAAGGACTGCAAAAGTGTGCATACAGGGTAATCCAAAAATTTTTTTTTTTTTTTTTTATTTCTTTATTGTTTCATACCGTACAGCTTAACATAAAATACAATACGATTAACATATGTAAATGCATACTCATTTTTTTGAGATCCTTCAGGGGTATATTTACCAACATAAATACGACCTAACGGTTTACTTAAATCATTTGTAGATTTTTCATTAAAGTATTAGGGAATTGGGCAGTTACTGCATCACCTAACTCACAGACCTGTTTCAATCTACGATACATTCTAAACTCTTTAAAAGGTGGGAACCACTTTGTTCTTGGATGATGCATTACTTGCTCTGCACTATGAGACGAGTCAAGATTAGGTTCAAACAAAACACAATTTGGAACAATTAAATATGGAGATGGAGATATCCCTACATTAGGTCCCTCCAATCTTTCCCTACCCCCCTTCTTACGACCTATTGAATCTTCAAAATTAATCACATATCCAGACATATTCATTTCTGGAATACTATGAAAAGATACACCCGTTACTTGATAATAATTAAATTTTAAAATGGTAGATTTAGACTCTTTAGTTAGAAAATCCAAACTCAAGGTATAAAAACCCATCACTATTAACACCCAAAAGTATTTTAGATAAATAAACAAATTTCATTGAAGCTGTAACTATCTTCTCCTTTGAACGCCATTTAGGTTTCCTCCGAGGAACGTACTTCCTTTTTCGAGGAACAAACTCCTTCTTCGATACATCTTGAACAGTAAATAATACACGTCACTCCGATGCAACACCGACGATAAGAATGAAGTTTAAACAATTACTGGATCTATTTATAGATTCTCATTACGTCATGTTATGACACGAATCCTATCCCCTTAGAATCAACATGATGGTGCTCCTTGTCACTATGCCAAAATTGTTCAGGATTATCTAAATGGACGTTTTCCAAATCGCTGGATCGGACGCGGAAGCAACAGACCTTGTGTCGCGAGATGACCAGATTTAACCCCTTTAGATTTCTTTGCATGGGGTTTATCGAGTCGCACGTCTATCAGACGAAGATTACGAGTCTTGAAAACTTAGGTACTCTACACACATGAATACTCTTAAACTATATAACTAAAAAATCTTTGTTTGGCCAAACACCAAAAACTTCGTACATATATCTACCTCTGGCGAGGCTCTAACTCTGGCGAGGGCGCTTCGCAATTAGAACCCTGGCTACATGGTCTAAATATAGAAAACAAATTCTTTGAACAATGACGACACTCATAAACAGGATATAGAACACAACTCAGAGTTGTATGACGTCATCCACGCTTTATGAAATACACAGGATGTACAGATAGATTAGAAATGTATGACGTATTGATGACGTCAATTGCTCTTCCCAAATACACGACACGCACACGCAGTCCTAGGTAATACTAAGGACTGCAAAAGTGTGCATACAGGGTAATCCAAAAAATTTTTTTTTTTTTTTTTTTTTTATTTCTTTATTGTTTCATACCGTACAGCTTAACATAAAATACAATACGATTAACATATGTAAATGCATACTCATTTTTTTGAGATCTATTTATAGATTCTCATTACGTCATGTTATGACACGAATCCTATCCCTTAGAATCAACATGATGGTGCTCCTTGTCACTATGCCAAATTGTTCAGGATTATCTAAATGGACGTTTTCCAAATCGCTGGATCGGACGCGGAAGCAACAGACCTTGTGTCGCGAGATGACCAGATTTAACCCCTTTAGATTTCTTTGCATGGGGCTTTATCGAGTCGCACGTCTATCAGACGAAGATTACGAGTCTTGAAAACTTAGGTACTCTACACACATGAATACTCTTAAACTATATAACTTAAAAAATCTTTGTAACCAATATTGTTTGGCCAAACACCAAAAACTTCGTACATATATCTACCTCTGGCGAGGCTCTAACTCTGGCGAGGGCGCTTCGCAATTAGAACCCTGGCTACATGGTCTAAATATAGAAAACAAATTCTTTGAACAATGACGACACTCATAAACAGGATATAGAACACAACTCAGAGTTGTATGACGTCATCCACGCTTTATGAAATACACAGGATGTACAGATAGATTAGAAATGTATGACGTATTGATGACGTCAATTGCTCTTCCCAAATACACGACACGCACACGCAGTCCTAGGTAATACTAAGGACTGCAAAAGTGTGCATACAGGGTAATCCAAAAATTTTTTTTTTTTTTTTTTTTATTTCTTTATTGTTTCATACCGTACAGCTTAACATAAAATACAATACGATTAACATATGTAAATGCATACTCATTTTTTGAGATCCTTCAGGGGTATATTTACCAACATAAATACGACCTAACGGTTTACTTAAATCATTTGTAGATATTTTCATTAAAGTATTAGGGAATTGGGCAGTTACTGCATCACCTAACTCACAGACCTGTTTCAATCTACGATACATTCTAAACTCTTTAAAAGGTGGGAACCACTTTGTTCTTGGATGATGCATTACTTGCTCTGCACTATGAGACGAGTCAAGATTAGGTTCAAACAAAACACAATTTGGAACAATTAAATATGGAGATGGAGATATCCCTACATTAGGTCCCTCCAATCTTTCCCTACCCCCCTTCTTACGACCTACTGAATCTTCAAAATTAATCACATATCCAGACATATTCATTTCTGGAATACTATGAAAAGATACACCCGTTACTTAATAATAATTAAATTTTAAAATGGTAGATTTAGACTCTTTAGTTAGAAAATCCAAACTCAAGGTATAAAAACCATCACTATTAACACCAAAAGTATTTTTTAGATAAATAAACAAATTTCATTGAAGCTGTAACTATCTTCTCCTTTGAACGCCATTTAGGTTTCCAACGAGGACGTACTTCCTTTTTCGAGGAACAAACTTCCTTCTTCGATACATCTTGAACAGTAAATAATACACGTCACTCCGATGCAACACCGACGATAAGAATGAAGTTTAAACAATTACTGGATCTATTTATAGATTCTCATTACGTCATGTTATGACACGAATCCTATCCCCTTAGAATCAACATGATGGTGCTCCTTGTCACTATGCCAAAATTGTTCAGGATTATCTAACTGGACGTTTTTCCAAATCGCTGGATCGGACGCGGAAGCAACAGACCTTGTGTCGCGAGATGACCAGATTTAACCCCTTTAGATTTCTTTGCATGGGGCTTTATCGAGTCGCACGTCTATCAGACGAAGATTACGAGTCTTGAAAACTTAGGTACTCTACACACATGAATACTCTTAAACTATATAACTTAAAAATCTTTGTAACCAATATTGTTTGGCCAAACACCAAAAACTTCGTACATATATCTACCTCTGGCGAGGCTCTAACTCTGGCGAGGGCGCTTCGCAATTAGAACCCTGGCTACATGGTCTAAATATAGAAAACAAATTCTTTGAACAATGACGACACTCAAACAGGATATAGAACACAACTCAGAGTTGTATGACGTCATCCACGCTTTATGAAATACACAGGATGTACAGATAGATTAGAAATGTATGACGTATTGATGACGTCAATTGCTCTTCCCAAATACACGACACGCACACGCAGTCCTAGGTAATACTAAGGACTGCAAAGTGTGCATACAGGGTAATCCAAAAATTTTTTTTTTTTTTTTTTATTTCTTTATTGTTTCATACCGTACAGCTTAACATAAAATACTATACGATTAACATATGTAAATGCATACTCATTTTTTTGAGATCCTTCAGGGGTATATTTACCAACATAAATACGACCTAACGGTTTACTTAAATCATTTGTAGATATTTTCATTAAAGTATTAGGGAATTGGGCAGTTACTGCATCACCTAACTCACAGACCTGTTTCAATCTACGATACATTCTAAACTCTTTAAAAGGTGGGAACCACTTTGTTCTTGGATGATGCATTACTTGCTCTGCACTATGAGACGAGTCAAGATTAGGTTCAAACAAAACACAATTTGGAACAATTAAATATGGAGATGGAGATATCCCTACATTAGGTCCCTCCAATCTTTCCCTACCCCCCTTCTTACGACCTATTGAATCTTCAAAATTAATCACATATCCAGACATATTCATTTCTGGAATACTATGAAAAGATACACCCGTTACTTGATAATAATTAAATTTTAAAATGGTAGATTTAGACTCTTTAGTTAGAAAATCCAAACTCAAGGTATAAAAACCCATCACTATTAACACCAAAAGTATTTTTAGATAAATAAACAAATTTCATTGAAGCTGTAACTATCTTCTCCTTTGAACGCCATTTAGGTTTCCTCCGAGGAACGTACTTCCTTTTTCGAGGAACAAACTTCCTTCTTCGATACATCTTGAACAGTAAATAATACACGTCACTCCGATGCAACACCGACGATAAGAATGAAGTTTAAACAATTACTGGATCTATTTATAGATTCTCATTACGTCATGTTATGACACGAATCCTATCCCCTTAGAATCAACATGATGGTGCTCCTTGTCACTATGCCAAAATTGTTCAGGATTATCTAAATGGACGTTTTCCAAATCGCTGGATCGGACGCGGAAGCAACAGACCTTGTGTCGCGAGATGACCAGATTTAACCCCTTTAGATTTCTTTGCATGGGGCTTTATCGAGTCGCACGTCTATCAGACGAAGATTACGAGTCTTGAAAACTTAGGTACTCTACACACATGAATACTCTTAAACTATATAACTTAAAAAATCTTTGTAACCAATATTGTTTGGCCAAACACCAAAAACTTCGTACATATATCTACCTCTGGCGAGGCTCTAACTCTGGCGAGGGCGCTTCGCAATTAGAACCCTGGCTACATGGTCTAAATATAGAAAACAAATTCTTTGAACAATGACGACACTCATAAACAGGATATAGAACACAACTCAGAGTTGTATGACGTCATCCACGCTTTATGAAATACACAGGATGTACAGATAGATTAGAAATGTATGACGTATTGATGACGTCAATTGCTCTTCCCAAATACACGACACGCACACGCAGTCCTAGGTAATACTAAGGTCTGCAAAAGTGTGCATACAGGGTAATCCAAATTTTTTTTTTTTTTTTTTTATTTCTTTATTGTTTCATACCGTACAGCTTAACATAAAATACAATACGATTAACATATGTAAATGCATACTCATTTTTTTGAGATCCTTCAGGGGTATATTAACACCAAAAGTATTTTTAGATAAATAAACTAATTTCATTGAAGCTGTAACTATCTTCTCCTTTGAACGCCATTTAGGTTTCCTCCGAGGAACGTACTTCCTTTTTCGGGAACAAACTTCCTTCTTCGATACATCTTGAACAGTAAATAATACACGTCACTCCGATGCAACACCGACGATAAGAATGAAGTTTAAACAATTACTGGATCTATTTATAGATTCTCATTACGTCATGTTATGACACGAATCCTATCCCCTTAGAATCAACATGATGGTGCTCCTTGTCACTATGCCAAAATTGTTCAGGATTATCTAAATGGACGTTTTCCAAATCGCTGGATCGGACGCGGAAGCAACAGACCTTGTGTCGCGAGATGACCAGATTTAACCCCTTTAGATTTCTTTGCATGGGGCTTTATCGATACATCTTGAACAGTAAATAATACACGTCACTCCGATGCAACACCGACGATAAGAATGAAGTTTAAACAATTACTGGATCTATTTATAGATTCTCATTACGTCATGTTATGACACGAATCCTATCCCCTTAGAATCAACATGATGGTGCTCCTTGTCACTATGCCAAAATTGTTCAGGATTATCTAAATGGACGTTTTCCAAATCGCTGGATCGGACGCGGAAGCAACAGACCTTGTGTCGCGAGATGACCAGATTTAACCCCTTTAGATTTCTTTGCATGGGGCTTTATCGAGTCGCACGTCTATCAGACGAAGATTACGAGTCTTGAAAACTTAGGTACTCTACACACATGAATACTCTTAAACTATATAACTTAAAAAATCTTTGTAACCAATATTGTTTGGCCAAACACCAAAAACTAAGTACATATATCTACCTCTGGCGAGGCCCTAACTCTGGCGAGGGGGCTTCGCAATTAGAACCCTGGTTACATGGTCTAAATATAGAAAACAAATTCTTTGAACAATGAAGACACTCATAAACAGTATATAGAATACAACTCAGAGTTGTATGACGTCATCCACGCTTTATGAAATACACAGGATGTACAGATAGATTAGAAATGTATGACGTATTGATGACGTCAATTGCTCTTCCCAAATACACGACACGCACACGCTGTCCTAGGTAATACTAAGGACTGCAAAAGTGTGCATACAGGGTAATCCAAAAAATTTTTTTTTTTTTTTTTTTTATTTCTTTATTGTTTCATACCGTACAGCTTAACATAAAATACAATACGATTAACATATGTAAATGCATACTCATTTTTTTGAGATCTATTTATAGATTCTCATTACGTCATGTTATGACACGAATCCTATCCCCTTAGAATCAACATGATGGTGCTCCTTGTCACTATGCCAAAATTGTTCAGGATTATCTAAATGGACGTTTTCCAAATCGCTGGATCGGACGCGGAAGCAACAGACCTTGTGTCGCGAGATGACCAGATTTAACCCCTTTAGATTTCTTTGCATGGGGCTTTATCGAGTCGCACGTCTATCAGACGAAGATTACGAGTCTTGAAAACTTAGGTACTCTACACACATGAATACTCTTAAACTATATAACTTAAAAAATCTTTGTAACCAATATTGTTTGGCCAAACACCAAAAACTTCGTACATATATCTACCTCTGGCGAGGCTCTAACTCTGGCGAGGGCGCTTCGCAATTAGAACCCTGGCTACATGGTCTAAATATAGAAAACAAATTCTTTGAACAATGACGACACTCATAAACAGGATATAGAACACAACTCAGAGTTGTATGACGTCATCCACGCTTTATGAAATACACAGGATGTACAGATAGATTAGAAATGTATGACGTATTGATGACGTCAATTGCTCTTCCCAAATACACGACACGCACACGCAGTCCTAGGTAATACTAAGGACTGCAAAAGTGTGCATACAGGGTAATCCAAAAATTTTTTTTTTTTTTTTTTATTTCTTTATTGTTTCATACCGTACAGCTTAACATAAAATACAATACGATTAACATATGTAAATGCATACTCATTTTTTTGAGATCCTTCAGGGGTATATTTACCAACATAAATACGACCTAACGGTTTACTTAAATCATTTGTAGATATTTTCATTAAAGTATTAGGGAATTGGGCAGTTACTGCATCACCTAACTCACAGACCTGTTTCAATCTACGATACATTCTAAACTCTTTAAAAGGTGGGAACCACTTTGTTCTTGGATGATGCATTACTTGCTCTGCACTATGAGACGAGTCAGATTAGGTTCAAACAAAACACAATTTGGAACAATTAAATATGGAGATGGAGATATCCCTACATTAGGTCCCTCCAATCTTTCCCTACCCCCCTTCTTACGACCTACTGAATCTTCAAAATTAATCACATATCCAGACATATTCATTTCTGGAATACTATGAAAAGATACACCCGTTACTTAATAATAATTAAATTTTAAAATGGTAGATTTAGACTCTTTAGTTAGAAAATCCAAACTCAAGGTATAAAACCAATCACTATTAACACCAAAAGTATTTTTAGATAAATAAACAAATTTCATTGAAGCTGTAACTATCTTCTCCTTTGAACGCCATTTAGGTTTCCAACGAGGAACGTACTTCCTTTTTCGAGGAACAAACTTCCTTCTTCGATACATCTTGAACAGTAAATAATACACGTCACTCCGATGCAACACCGACGATAAGAATGAAGTTTAAACAATTACTGGATCTATTTATAGATTCTCATTACGTCATGTTATGACACGAATCCTATCCCCTTAGAATCAACATGATGGTGCTCCTTGTCACTATGCCAAAATTGTTCAGGATTATCTAACTGGACGTTTTCCAAATCGCTGGATCGGACGCGGAAGCAACAGACCTTGTGTCGCGAGATGACCAGATTTAACCCCTTTAGATTTCTTTGCATGGGGCTTTATCGAGTCGCACGTCTATCAGACGAAGATTACGAGTCTTGAAAACTTAGGTACTCTACACACATGAATACTCTTAAACTATATAACTTAAAAAATCTTTGTAACCAATATTGTTTGGCCAAACACCAAAAACTTCGTACATATATCTACCTCTGGCGAGGCTCTAACTCTGGCGAGGGCGCTTCGCAATTAGAACCCTGGCTACATGGTCTAAATATAGAAAACAAATTCTTTGAACAATGACGACACTCATAAACAGGATATAGAACACAACTCAGAGTTGTATGACGTCATCCACGCTTATGAAATACACAGGATGTACAGATAGATTAGAAATGTATGACGTATTGATGACGTCAATTGCTCTTCCCAAATACACGACACGCACACGCAGTCCTAGGTAATACTAAGGACTGCAAAAGTGTGCATACAGGGTAATCCAAAATTTTTTTTTTTTTTTTTTTATTTCATTATTGTTTCATACCGTACAGCTTAACATAAAATACTATACGATTAACATATGTAAATGCATACTCATTTTTTTGAGATCCTTCAGGGGTATATTTACCAACATAAATACGACCTAACGGTTTACTTAAATCATTTGTAGATATTTTCATTAAAGTATTAGGGAATTGGGCAGTTACTGCATCACCTAACTCACAGACCTGTTTCAATCTACGATACATTCTAAACTCTTTAAAAGGTGGGAACCACTTTGTTCTTGGATGATGCATTACTTGCTCTGCACTATGAGACGAGTCAAGATTAGGTTCAAACAAAACACAATTTGGAACAATTAAATATGGAGATGGAGATATCCTACATTAGGTCCCTCCAATCTTTCCCTACCCCCCTTCTTACGACCTATTGAATCTTCAAAATTAATCACATATCCAGACATATTCATTTCTGGAATACTATGAAAAGATACACCCGTTACTTGATAATAATTAAATTTTAAAATGGTAGATTTAGACTCCTTAGTTAGAAAATCCAAACTCAAGTATAAAACCCATCACTATTAACACCAAAAGTATTTTTAGATAAATAAACAAATTTCATTGAAGCTGTAACTATCTTCTCCTTTGTACGCCATTTAGGTTTCCTCCGAGGAACGTACTTCCTTTTTCGAGGAACAAATTCCTTCTTCGATACATCTTGAACAGTAAATAATACACGTCACTCCGATGCAACACCGACGATAAGAATGAAGTTTAAACAATTACTGGATCTATTTATAGATTCTCATTACGTCATGTTATGACACGAATCCTATCCCCTTAGAATCAACATGATGGTGCTCCTTGTCACTATGCCAAAATTGTTCAGGATTATCTAAATGGACGTTTTCCAAATCGCTGGATCGGACGCGGAAGCAACAGACCTTGTGTCGCGAGATGACCAGATTTAACCCCTTTAGATTTCTTTGCATGGGGCTTTATCGAGTCGCACGTCTATCAGACGAAGATTACGAGTCTTGAAAACTTAGGTACTCTACACACATGAATACTCTTAAACTGTATAACTTAAAAAATCTTTGTAACCAATATTGTTTGGCCAAACACCAAAAACTTCGTACATATATCTACCTCTGGCGAGGCTCTAACTCTGCGAGGGCGCTTCGCAATTAGAACCCTGGCTACATGGTCTAAATATAGAAAACAAATTCTTTGAACAATGACGACACTCATAAACAGGATATAGAACACAACTCAGAGTTGTATGACGTCATCCACGCTTTATGAAATACACAGGATGTACAGATAGATTAGAAATGTATGACGTATTGATGACGTCAATTGCTCTTCCCAAATACACGACACGCACACGCAGTCCTAGGTAATACTAAGGACTGCAAAAGTGTGCATACAGGGTAATCAAAAATTTTTTTTTTTTTTTTTTTTTATTTCTTTATTGTTCATACCGTACAGCTTAACATAAAATACAATACGATTAACATATGTAAATGCATACTCATTTTTTGAGATCCTTCAGGGGTATATTTACCAACATAAATACGACCTAACGGTTTACTTAAATCATTTGTAGATATTTTCATTAAAGTATTAGGGAATTGGGCAGTTACTGCATCACCTAACTCACAGACCTGTTTCAATCTACGATACATTCTAAACTCTTTAAAAGGTGAGAACCACTTTGTTCTTGGATGATGCATTACTTGCTCTGCACTATGAGACGAGTCAAGATTAGGTTCAAACAAAACACAATTTGGAACAATTAAATATGGAGATGGAGATATCCCTACATTAGGTCCCTCCAATCTTTCCCTACCCCCATTCTTACGACCTATTGAATCTTCAAAATTAATCACATATCCAGACATATTCATTTCTGGAATACTATGAAAAGATACACCCGTTACTTGATAATAATTAAATTTTAAAATGGTAGATTTAGACTCTTTAGTTAGAAAATCCAAACTCAAGGTATAAAACCCATCACTATTAACACCAAAAGTATTTTTAGATAAATAAACAAATTTCATTGAAGCTGTAACTATCTTCTCCTTTGAACGCCATTTAGGTTTCCTCCGAGGAACGTACTTCCTTTTTCGAGGAACAAAAACTTCCTTCTTCGATACATCTTGAACAGTAAATAATACACGTCACTCCGATGCAACACCGACGATAAGAATGAAGTTTAAACAATTACTGGATCTATTTATAGATTCTCATTACGTCATGTTATGACACGAATCCTATCCCCTTAGAATCAACATGATGGTGCTCCTTGTCACTATGCCAAAATTGTTCAGGATTATCTAAATGGACGTTTCCAAATCGCTGGATCGGACGCGGAAGCAACAGACCTTGTGTCGCGAGATGACCAGATTTAACCCCTTTAGATTTCTTTGCATGGGGCTTTATCGAGTCGCACGTCTATCAGACGAAGATTACGAGTCTTGAAAACTTAGGTACTCTACACACATGAATACTCTTAAACTATATAACTTAAAAAATCTTTGTAACCAATATTGTTTGGCCAAACACCAAAAACTAAGTACATATATCTACCTCTGGCGAGGCCCTAACTCTGGCGAGGGGGCTTCGCAATTAGAACCCTGGTTACATGGTCTAAATATAGAAAACAAATTCTTTGAACAATGACGACACTCATAAACAGATATAGAACACAACTCAGAGTTGTATGACGTCATCCACGCTTTATGAAATACACAGGATGTACAGATAGATTAGAAATGTATGACGTATTGATGACGTCAATTGCTCTTCCCAAATACACGACACGCACACGCTGTCCTAGGTAATACTAAGGACTGCAAAAGTGTGCATACAGGGTAATCCAAAAATTTTTTTTTTTTTTTTTTTTTTTTATTTCTTTATTGTTTCATACCGTACAGCTTAACATAAAATACAATACGATTAACATATGTAAATGCATACTCATTTTTTTGAGATCTATTTATAGATTCTCATTACGTCATGTTATGACACGAATCCTATCCCCTTAGAATCAACATGATGGTGCTCCTTGTCACTATGCCAAAATTGTTCAGGATTATCTAAATGGACGTTTTCCAAATCGCTGGATCGGACGCGGAAGCAACAGACCTTGTGTCGCGAGATGACCAGATTTAACCCCTTTAGATTTCTTTGCATGGGGCTTTATCGAGTCGCACGTCTATCAGACGAAGATTACGAGTCTTGAAAACTTAGGTACTCTACACACATGAATACTCTTAAACTATATAACTTAAAAAATCTTTGTAACCAATATTGTTTGGCCAAACACCAAAAACTTCGTACATATATCTACCTCTGGCGAGGCTCTAACTCTGGCGAGGGCGCTTCGCAATTAGAACCCTGGCTACATGGTCTAAATATAGAAAACAAATTCTTTGAACAATGACGACACTCATAAACAGGATATAGAACACAACTCAGAGTTGTATGACGTCATCCACGCTTTATGAAATACACAGGATGTACAGATAGATTAGAAATGTATGACGTATTGATGACGTCAATTGCTCTTCCCAAATACACGACACGCACACGCAGTCCTAGGTAATACTAAGGACTGCAAAAGTGTGCATACAGGGTAATCCAAAAATTTTTTTTTTTTTTTTTTTATTTCTTTATTGTTTCATACCGTACAGCTTAACATAAAATACAATACGATTAACATATGTAAATGCATACTCATTTTTTTGAGATCCTTCAGGGTATATTTACCAACATAAATACGACCTAACGGTTTACTTAAATCATTTGTAGATATTTTCATTAAAGTATTAGGGAATTGGGCAGTTACTGCATCACCTAACTCACAGACCTGTTTCAATCTACGATACATTCTAAACTCTTTAAAAGGTGGGAACCACTTTGTTCTTGGATGATGCATTACTTGCTCTGCACTATGAGACGAGTCAAGATTAGGTTCAAACAAAACACAATTTGGAACAATTAAATATGGAGATGGAGATATCCCTACATTAGGTCCCTCCAATCTTTCCCTACCCCCCTTCTTACGACCTATTGAATCTTCAAAATTAATCACATATCCAGACATATTCATTTCTGGAATACTATGAAAAGATACACCCGTTACTTGATAATAATTAAATTTTAAAATGGTAGATTTAGACTCTTTAGTTAGAAAATCCAAACTCAAGGTATAAAACCAATCACTATTAACACCAAAAGTATTTTTAGATAAATAAACAAATTTCATTGAAGCTGTAACTATCTTCTCCTTTGAACGCCATTTAGGTTTCCTCCGAGGAACGTACTTCCTTTTTCGAGGAACAAACTTCCTTCTTCGATACATCTTGAACAGTAAATAATACACGTCACTCCGATGCAACACCGACGATAAGAATGAAGTTTAAACAATTACTGGATCTATTTATAGATTCTCATTACGTCATGTTATGACACGAATCCTATCCCCTTAGAATCAACATGATGGTGCTCCTTGTCACTATGCCAAAATTGTTCAGGATTATCTAACTGGACGTTTTCCAAATCGCTGGATCGGACGCGGAAGCAACAGACCTTGTGTCGCGAGATGACCAGATTTAACCCCTTTAGATTTCTTTGCATGGGGCTTTATCGAGTCGCACGTCTATCAGACGAAGATTACGAGTCTTGAAAACTTAGGTACTCTACACACATGAATACTCTTAAACTATATAACTTAAAAAATCTTTGTAACCAATATTGTTTGGCCAAACACCAAAAACTTCGTACATATATCTACCTCTGGCGAGGCTCTAACTCTGGCGAGGGCGCTTCGCAATTAGAACCCTGGCTACATGGTCTAAATATAGAAAACAAATTCTTTGAACAATGACGACACTCATAAACAGGATATAGAACACAACTCAGAGTTGTATGACGTCATCCACGCTTTATGAAATACACAGGATGTACAGATAGATTAGAAATGTATGACGTATTGATGACGTCAATTGCTTTCCCAAATACACGACACGCACACGCAGTCCTAGGTAATACTAAGGACTGCAAAAGTGTGCATACAGGGTAATCCAAAATTTTTTTTTTTTTTTTTTTATTTCATTATTGTTTCATACCGTACAGCTTAACATAAAATACAATACGATTAACATATGTAAATGCATACTCATTTTTTTGAGATCCTTCAGGGGTATATTTACCAACATAAATACGACCTAACGGTTTACTTAAATCATTTGTAGATATTTTCATTAAAGTATTAGGGAATTGGGCAGTTACTGCATCACCTAACTCACAGACCTGTTTCAATCTACGATACATTCTAAACTCTTTAAAAGGTGGGAACCACTTTGTTCTTGGATGATGCATTACTTGCTCTGCACTATGAGACGAGTCAAGATTAGGTTCAAACAAAACACAATTTGGAACAATTAAATATGGAGATGGAGATATCCCTACATTAGGTCCCTCCAATCTTTCCCTACCCCCCTTCTTACGACCTATTGAATCTTCAAAATTAATCACATATCCAGACATATTCATTTCTGGAATACTATGAAAAGATACACCCGTTACTTGATAATAATTAAATTTTAAAATGGTAGATTTAGACTCCTTAGTTAGAAAATCCAAACTCAAGGTATAAAACCCATCACTATTAACACCAAAAGTATTTTTAGATAAATAAACAAATTTCATTGAAGCTGTAACTATCTTCTCCTTTGAACGCCATTTAGGTTTCCTCCGAGGAACGTACTTCCTTTTTCGAGGAACAAACTTCCTTCTTCGATACATCTTGAACAGTAAATAATACACGTCACTCCGATGCAACACCGACGATAAGAATGAAGTTTAAACAATTACTGGATCTATTTATAGATTCTCATTACGTCATGTTATGACACGAATCCTATCCCCTTAGAATCAACATGATGGTGCTCCTTGTCACTATGCCAAAATTGTTCAGGATTATCTAAATGGACGTTTTCCAAATCGCTGGATCGGACGCGGAAGCAACAGACCTTGTGTCGCGAGATGACCAGATTTAACCCCTTTAGATTTCTTTGCATGGGGCTTTATCGAGTCGCACGTCTATCAGACGAAGATTACGAGTCTTGAAAACTTAGGTACTCTACACACATGAATACTCTTAAACTATATAACTTAAAAAATCTTTGTAACCAATATTGTTTGGCCAAACACCAAAAACTTCGTACATATACATATCTACCTCTGGCGAGGCTCTAACTCTGGCGAGGGCGCTTCGCAATTAGAACCCTGGTTACATGGTTAAATATAGAAAACAAATTCTTTGAACAATGACGACACTCATAAACAGGATATAGAACACAACTCAGAGTTGTATGACGTCATCCACGCTTTATGAAATACACAGGATGTACAGATAGATTAGAAATGTATGACGTATTGATGACGTCAATTGCTCTTCCCAAATACACGACACGCACACGCAGTCCTAGGTAATACTAAGGACTGCAAAAGTGTGCATACAGGGTAATCCAAAAATTATTTATTTATTTATTTTTTTTTTATTTCTTTATTGTTTCATACCGTACAGCTTAACATAAAATACAATACGATTAACATATGTAAATGCATACTCATTTTTTTGAGATCCTTCAGGGGTATATTTACCAACATAAATACGACCTAACGGTTTACTTAAATCATTTGTAGATATTTTCATTAAAGTATTAGGGAATTGGGCAGTTACTGCATCACCTAACTCACAGACCTGTTTCAATCTACGATACATTCTAAACTCTTTAAAAGGTGAGAACCACTTTGTTCTTGGATGATGCATTACTTGCTCTGCACTATGAGACGAGTCAAGATTAGGTTCAAACAAAACACAATTTGGAACAATTAAATATGGAGATGGAGATATCCCTACATTAGGTCCCTCCAATCTTTCCCTACCCCCCTTCTTACGACCTATTGAATCTTCAAAATTAATCACATATCCAGACATATTCATTTCTGGAATACTATGAAAAGATACACCCGTTACTTGATAATAATTAAATTTTAAAATGGTAGATTTAGACTCTTTAGTTAGAAAATCCAAACTCAAGGTATAAAACCCATCACTATTAACACCAAAAGTATTTTTAGATAAATATACAAATTTCATTGAAGCTGTAACTATTTCCTTTGAACGCCATTTAGGTTTCCTCCGAGGAACGTACTTCCTTTTTCGAGGAACAAACTTCCTTCTTCGATACATCTTGAAGAGTAAATAATACACGTCACTCCGATGCAACACCGACGATAAGAATGAAGTTTAAACAATTACTGGATCTATTTATAGATTCTCATTACGTCATTATGACACGAATCCTATCCCCTTAGAATCAACATGATGGTGCTCCTTGTCACTATGCCAAAATTGTTCAGGATTATCTAAATGGACGTTTTCCAAATCGCTGGATCGGACGCGGAAGCAACAGACCTTGTGTCGCGAGATGACCAGATTTAACCCCTTTAGATTTCTTTGCATGGGGCTTTATCGAGTCGCACGTCTATCAGACGAAGATTACGAGTCTTGAAAACTTAGGTACTCTACACACATGAATACTCTTAAACTATATAACTTAAAAAATCTTTGTAACCAATATTGTTTGGCCAAACACCAAAAACTTCGTACATATATCTACCTCTGGCGAGGCTCTAACTCTGGCGAGGGCGCTTCGCAATTAGAACCCTGGCTACATGGTCTAAATATAGAAAACAAATTCTTTGAACAATGACGACACTCATAAACAGGATATAGAACACAACTCAGAGTTGTATGACGTCATCCACGCTTTATGAAATACACAGGATGTACAGATAGATTAGAAATGTATGACGTATTGATGACGTCAATTGCTCTTCCCAAATACACGACACGCACACGCAGTCCTAGGTAATACTAAGGACTGCAAAAGTGTGCATACAGGGTAATCCAAATTTTTTTTTTTTTTTTTTTTTATTTCTTTATTGTTTCATACCGTACAGCTTAACATAAAATACAATACGATTAACATATGTAAATGCATACTCATTTTTTTGAGATCCTTCAGGGGTATATTTACCAACATAAATACGACCTAACGGTTTACTTAAATCATTTGTAGATATTTTCATTAAAGTATTAGGGAATTGGGCAGTTACTGCATCACCTAACTCACAGACCTGTTTCAATCTACGATACATTCTAAACTCTTTAAAAGGTGAGAACCACTTTGTTCTTGGATGATGCATTACTTGCTCTGCACTATGAGACGAGTCAAGATTAGGTTCAAACAAAACACAATTTGGAACAATTAAATATGGAGATGGAGATATCCCTACATTAGGTCCCTCCAATCTTTCCCTACCCCCATTCTTACGACCTATTGAATCTTCAAAATTAATCACATATCCAGACATATTCATTTCTGGAATACTATGAAAAGATACACCCGTTACTTGATAATAATTAAATTTTAAAATGGTAGATTTAGACTCTTTAGTTAGAAAATCCAACTCAAGGTATAAAACCCATCACTATTAACACCAAAAGTATTTTTAGATAAATAAACAAATTTCATTGAAGCTGTAACTATCTTCTCCTTTGAACGCCATTTAGGTTTCCTCCGAGGAACGTACTTCCTTTTTCGAGGAACAAACTTCCTTCTTCGATACATCTTGAACAGTAAATAATACACGTCACTCCGATGCAACACCGACGATAAGAATGAAGTTTAAACAATTACTGGATCTATTTATAGATTCTCATTACGTCATGTTATGACACGAATCCTATCCCCTTAGAATCAACATGATGGTGCTCCTTGTCACTATGCCAAAATTGTTCAGGATTATCTAAATGGACGTTTTCCAAATCGCTGGATCGGACGCGGAAGCAACAGACCTTGTGTCGCGAGATGACCAGATTTAACCCCTTTAGATTTCTTTGCATGGGGCTTTATCGAGTCGCACGTCTATCAGACGAAGATTACGAGTCTTGAAAACTTAGGTACTCTACACACATGAATACTCTTAAACTATATAACTTAAAAAATCTTTGTAACCAATATTGTTTGGCCAAACACCAAAAACTTCGTACATATATCTACCTCTGGCGAGGCTCTAACTCTGGCGAGGGCGCTTCGCAATTAGAACCCTGGCTACATGGTCTAAATATAGAAAACAAATTCTTTGAACAATGACGACACTCATAAACAGGATATAGAACACAACTCAGAGTTGTATGACGTCATCCACGCTTTATGAAATACACAGGATGTACAGATAGATTAGAAATGTATGACGTATTGATGACGTCAATTGCTCTTCCCAAATACACGACACGCACACGCAGTCCTAGGTAATACTAAGGTCTGCAAAAGTGTGCATACAGGTAATCCAAAATTTTTTTTTTTTTTTTTTTATTTCTTTATTGTTTCATACCGTACAGCTTAACATAAAATACAATACGATTAACATATGTAAATGCATACTCATTTTTTTGAGATCCTTCAGGGGTATATTTACCAACATAAATACGACCTAACGGTTTACTTAAATCATTTGTAGATATTTTCATTAAAGTATTAGGGAATTGGGCAGTTACTGCATCACCTAACTCACAGACCTGTTTCAATCTACGATACATTCTAAACTCTTTAAAAGGTGAGAACCACTTTGTTCTTGGATGATGCATTACTTGCTCTGCAATATGAGACGAGTCAGATTAGGTTCAAACAAAACACAATTTGGAACAATTAAATATGGAGATGGAGATATCCCTACATTAGGTCCCTCCAATCTTTCCCTACCCCCATTCTTTACGACCTATTGAATCTTCAAAATTAATCACATATCCAGACATATTCATTTCTGGAATACTATGAAAAGATACACCCGTTACTTGATAATAATTAAATTTTAAATGGTAGATTTAGACTCTTTAGTTAGAAAATCCAAGCTCAAGGTATAAAACCCATCACTATTAACACCAAAAGTATTTTAGATAAATAAACAAATTTCATTGAAGCTGTAACTATCTTCTCCTTTGAACGCCATTTAGGTTTCCCCGAGGAACGTACTTCCTTTTTCGAGGAACAAACTTCCTTCTTCGATACATCTTGAACAGTAAATAATACACGTCACTCCGATGCAACACCGACGATAAGAATGAAGTTTAAACAATTACTGGATCTATTTATAGATTCTCATTACGTCATGTTATGACACGAATCCTATCCCCTAGAATCAACATGATGGTGCTCCTTGTCCACTATGCCAAAATGTTCAGGATTATCTAAATGGACGTTTTCCAAATCGCTGGATCGGACGCGGAAGCAACAGACCTTGTGTCGCGAGATGACCAGATTTAACCCCTTTAGATTTCTTGCATGGGGCTTTATCGAGTCGCACGTCTATCAGACGAAGATTACGAGTCTTGAAACTTAGGTACTCTACACACATGAATACTCTTAAACTATATAACTTAAAAAATCTTTGTAACCAATATTGTTTGGCCAAACACCAAAAACTTCGTACATATATCTACCTCTGGCGAGGCTCTAACTCTGGCGAGGCGCTTCGCAATTAGAACCCTGGCTACATGGTCTAAATATAGAAAACAAATTCTTTGAACAATGACGACACTCATAAACAGGATATAGAACACAACTCAGAGTTGTATGACGTCATCCACGCTTTATGAAATACACAGGATGTACAGATAGATTAGAAATGTAATGACGTATTGATGACGTCATTGCTCTTCCCAATACACGACACGCACACGCAGTCCTAGGTAATACTAAGGTCTGCAAAAGTGTGCATACAGGGTAATCCAAATTTTTTTTTTTTTTTTTTATTTCTTTATTGTTTCATACCGTACAGCTTAACATAAAATACAATACGATTAACATATGTAAATGCATACTCATTTTTTTGAGATCCTTCAGGGGTATATTAACACCAAAAGTATTTTTAGATAAATAAACAAATTTCATTGAAGCTGTAACTATCTCTCCTTTGAACGCCATTTAGGTTTCCTTCGAGGAACGTAACTTCCTTTTTCGAGGAACAAACTTCCTTCTTCGATACATCTTGAACAGTAAATAATACACGTCACTCCGATGCAACACCGACGATAAGAATGAAGTTTAAACAATTACTGGATCTATTTATAGATTCTCATTACGTCATGTTATGACACGAATCCTATCCCCTTAGAATCAACATGATGGTGCTCCTTGTCACTATGCCAAAATTGTTCAGGATTATCTAAATGGACGTTTTCCAAATCGCTGGATCGGACGCGGAAGCAACAGACCTTGTGTCGCGAGATGACCAGATTTAACCCCTTTAGATTTCTTTGCATGGGGCTTTATCGAGTCGCACGTCTATCAGACGAAGATTACGAGTCTTGAAAACTTAGGTACTCTACACACATGAATACTCTTAAACTACATAACTTAAAAAATCTTTGTAACCAATATTGTTTGGCCAAACACCAAAAACTAAGTACATATATCTACCTCTGGCGAGGCTCTAACTCTGGCGAGGGGGCTTCGCAATTAGAACCCTGGTTACATGGTCTAAATATAGAAAACAAATTCTTTGAACAATGACGACACTCATAAACAGTATATAGAACACAACTCAGAGTTGTATGACGTCATCCACGCTTTATGAAATACACAGGATGTACAGATAGATTAGAAATGTATGACGTATTGATGACGTCAATTGCTCTTCCCAAATACACGACACGCACACGCTGTCCTAGGTAATACTAAGGACTGCAAAAGTGTGCATACAGGGTAATCCAAAAATTATTATTATTATTTTTTTTTTTATTTCTTTATTGTTTCATACCGTACAGCTTAACATAAAATACAATACGATTAACATATGTAAATGCATACTCATTTTTTTGAGATCTATTTTTAGATTCTCATTACGTCATGTTATGACACGAATCCTATCCCCTTAGAATCAACATGATGGTGCTCCTTGTCACTATGCCAAAATTGTTCAGGATTATCTAAATGGACGTTTTCCAAATCGCTGGATCGGACGCGGAAGCAACAGACCTTGTGTCGCGAGATGACCAGATTTAACCCCTTTAGATTTCTTTGCATGGGGCTTTATCGAGTCGCACGTCTATTAGACGAAGATTACAAGTCTTGAAAACTTAGGTACTCTACACACATGAATACTCTTAAACTATATAACTTAAAAAATCTTTGTAACCAATATTGTTTGGCCAAACACCAAAAACTTCGTACATATATCTACCTCTGGCGAGGCTCTAACTCTGGCGAGGGCGCTTCGCAATTAGAACCCTGGCTACATGGTCTAAATATAGAAAACAAATTCTTTGAACAATGACGACACTCATAAACAGGATATAGAACACAACTCAGAGTTGTATGACGTCATCCACGCTTTATGAAATACACAGGATGTACAGATAGATTAGAAATGTATGACGTATTGATGACGTCAATTGCTCTTCCCAAATACACGACACGCACACGCAGTCCTAGGTAATACTAAGGACTGCAAAAAGTGTGCATACAGGGTAATCCAAAAATTTTTTTTTTTTTTTTTTTATTTCTTTATTGTTTCATACCGTACAGCTTAACATAAAATACAATACGATTAACATATGTAAATGCATACTCATTTTTTTGAGATCCTTCAGGGGTATATTTACAACATAAATACGACCTAACGGTTTACTTAAATCATTTGTAGATATTTTCATTAAAGTATTAGGGAATTGGGCAGTTACTGCATCACCTAACTCACAGACCTGTTTTCAATCTACGATACATTCTAAACTCTTTAAAAGGGGGAACCACTTTGTTCTTGGATGATGCATTACTTGCTCTGCACTATGAGACGAGTCAAGATTAGGTTCAAACAAAACACAATTTGGAACAATTAAATATGGAGATGGAGATATCCCTACATTAGGTCCCTCCAATCTTTCCCTACCCCCTTCTTACGACCTATTGAATCTTCAAAATTAATCACATATCCAGACATATTCATTTCTGGAATACTATGAAAAGATACACCCGTTACTTGATAATAATTAAATTTTAAAATGGTAGATTTAGACTCCTTAGTTAGAAAATCCAAACTCAAGGTATAAACCCTCACTATTACACCAAAAGTATTTTTAGATAAATAAACAAATTTCATTGAAGCTGTAACTATCTTCTCCTTTGTACGCCATTTAGGTTTCCTCCGAGGAACGTACTTCCTTTTTCGAGGAACAAACTTCCTTCTTCGATACATCTTGAACAGTAAATAATACACGTCACTCCGATGCAACACCGACGATAAGAATGAGTTTAACAATTACTGGATCTATTTATAGATTCTCATTACGTCATGTTATGACACGAATCCTATCCCCTTAGAATCAACATGATGGTGCTCCTTGTCACTATGCCAAAATTGTTCAGGATTATCTAAATGGACGTTTTCCAAATCGCTGGATCGGACGCGGAAGCAACAGACCTTGTGTCGCGAGATGACCAGATTAACCCCTTTAGATTTCTTTGCATGGGGCTTATCGAGTCGCACGTCTATCAGACGAAGATTACGAGTCTTGAAAACTTAGGTACTCTACACCATGAATACTCTTAAACTGTATAACTTAAAAAATCTTTGTAACCAATATTGTTTGGCCAAACACCAAAAACTTCGTACATATATCTACCTCTGGCGAGGCTCTAACTCTGGCGAGGCGCTTCGCAATTAGAACCCTGGCTACATGGTCTAAATATAGAAAACAAATTCTTTGAACAATGACGACACTCATAAACAGGATATAGAACACAACTCAGAGTTGTATGACGTCATCACGCTTTATGAAATACACAGGATGTACAGATAGATTAGAAATGTATGACGTATTGATGACGTCAATTGCTCTTCCCAAATACACGACACGCACACGCAGTCCTAGGTAATACTAAGGACTGCAAAAGTGTGCATACAGGGTAATCCAAAAATTTTTTTTTTTTTTTTTATTTCTTTATTGTTTCATACCGTACAGCTTAACATAAAATACAATACGATTAACATATGTAAATGCATACTCATTTTTTTGAGATCCTTCAGGGGTATATTTACCAACACAAATACGACCTAACGGTTTATTTAAATCATTTGTAGATATTTTCATTAAAGTATTATGGAATTGGGCAGTTACTGCATCACCTAACTCACAGACCTGTTTCAATCTACGATACATTCTAAACTCTTTAAAAGGTGAGAACCACTTTGTTCTTGGATGATGCATTACTTGCTCTGCACTATGAGACGAGTCAAGATTAGGTTCAAACAAAACACAATTTGGAACAATTAAATATGGAGATGGAGATATCCCTACATTAGGTCCCTCCAATCTTTCCCTACGCCCCTTCTTACGACCTATTGAATCTTCAAAATTAATCACATATCCAGACATATTCATTTCTGGAATACTATGAAAAGATACACCCGTTACTTGATAATAATTAAATTTTAAAATGGTAGATTTAGACTCTTTAGTTAGAAAATCCAAACTCAAGGTATAAACCCATCACTATTAACACCAAAAGTATTTTTAGATAAATAAACAAATTTCATTGAAGCTGTAACTATCTTCTCATTTGAACGCCATTTAGGTTCCTCCGAGGAACGTACTTCCTTTTTCGAGGAACAAACTTCCTTCTTCGATACATCTTGAACAGTAAATAATACACGTCACTCCGATGCAACACCGACGATAAGAATGAAGTTTAAACAATTACTGGATCTATTTATAGATTCTCATTACGTCATGTTATGACACGAATCCTATCCCCTTAGAATCAACATGATGGTGCTCCTTGTCACTATGCCAAAATTGTTCAGGATTATCTAAATGGACGTTTTCCAAATCGCTGGATCGGACGCGGAAGCAACAGACCTTGTGTCGCGAGATGACCAGATTTAACCCCTTTAGATTTCTTTGCATGGGGCTTTATCGAGTCGCACGTCTATCAGACGAAGATTACGAGTCTTGAAAACTTAGGTACTCTACACACATGAATACTCTTAAACTATATAACTTAAAAAATCTTTGTAACCAATATGTTTGGCCAAACACCAAAAACTTCGTACATATATCTACCTCTGGCGAGGCTCTAACTCTGGCGAGGGCGCTTCGCAATTAGAACCCTGGCTACATGGTCTAAATATAGAAAACAAATTCTTTGACAATGACGACACTCATAAACAGGATATAGAACACAACTCAGAGTTGTATGACGTCATCCACGCTTTATGAAATACACAGGATGTACAGATAGATTAGAAATGCATGACGTATTGATGACGTCAATTGCTCTTCCAAATACACGACACGCACACGCAGTCCTAGGTAATACTAAGGACTGCAAAAGTGTGCATACAGGGTAATCCAAAATTTTATTTTTTTTTTTTTTATTTCTTTATTGTTTCATACCGTACAGCTTAACATAAAATACAATACGATTAACATATGTAAATGCATACTCATTTTTTTGAGATCCTTCAGGGGTATATTTACCAACATAAATACGACCTAACGGTTTACTTAAATCATTTGTAGATATTTTCATTAAAGTATTAGGGAATTGGGCAGTTACTGCATCACCTAACTCACAGACCTGTTTCAATCTACGATACATTCTAAACTCTTTAAAAGGTGAGAACCACTTTGTTCTTGGATGATGCATTACTTGCTCTGCACTATGAGACGAGTCAAGATTAGGTTCAAACAAAACACAATTTGGAACAATTAAATATGGAGATGGAGATATCCCTACATTAGGTAACTCCAATCTTTCCTACCCCATTCTTACGACCTATTGAATCTTCAAAATTAATCACATATCCAGACATATTCATTTCTGGAATACTATGAAAAGATACACCCGTTACTTGATAATAATTAAATTTTAAAATGGTAGATTTAGACTCTTTAGTTGAAAATCCAAACTCAAGGTTAAAACCCATCACTATTAACACCAAAAGTATTTTTAGATAAATAAACAAATTTCATTGAAGCTGTAACTATCTTCTCCTTTGAACGCCATTTAGGTTTCCTCCGAGGAACGTACTTCCTTTTTCGAGGAACAAACTTCCTTCTTCGATACATCTTGAACAGTAAATAATACACGTCACTCCGATGCAACACCGACGATAAGAATGAAGTTTAAACAATTACTGGATCTATTTATAGATTCTCATTACGTCATGTTATGACACGAATCCTATCCCCTTAGAATCAACATGATGGTGCTCCTTGTCACTATGCCAAAATTGTTCAGGATTATCTAAATGGACGTTTTCCAAATCGCTGGATCGGACGCGGAAGCAACAGACCTTGTGTCGCGAGATGACCAGATTTAACCCCTTTAGATTTCTTTGCATGGGGCTTTATCGAGTCGCACGTCTATCAGACGAAGATTACGAGTCTTGAAAACTTAGGTACTCTACACACATGAATACTCTTAAACTATATAACTTAAAAAATCTTTGTAACCAATATTGTTTGGCCAAACACCAAAAACTTCTGGCGAGGCTCTAACTCTGGCGAGGGCGCTTCGCAATTAGAACCCTGGCTACATGGTCTAAATATAGAAAACAAATTCTTTGAACAATGACGACACTCATAAACAGGATATAGAACACAACTCAGAGTTGTATGACGTCATCCACGCATTATGAAATACACAGGATGTACAGATAGATTAGAAATGTATGACGTATTGATGACGTCAATTGCTCTTCCCAAATACACGACACGCACACGCAGTCCTAGGTAATACTAAGGACTGCAAAAGTGTGCATACAGGGTAATCCAAAATTTTTTTTTTTTTTTTTTATTTCTTTATTGTTTCATACCGTACAGCTTAACACAAAATACAATACGATTAACATATGTAAATGCATACTCATTTTTTGAGATCCTTCAGGGTATATTTACCAACATAAATACGACCTAACGGTTTACTTAAATCATTTGTAGATATTTTCATTAAAGTATTAGGGAATTGGGCAGTTACTGCATCACCTAACTCACAGACCTGTTTCAATCTACGATACATTCTAAACTCTTTAAAAGGTGGGAACCACTTTGTTCTTGGATGATGCTTTACTTGCTCTGCACTATGAGACGAGTCAAGATTAGGTTCAAATAAAACACAATTTGGAACAATTAAATATGGAGATGGAGATATCCCTACATTAGGTCCCTCCAATCTTTCCCTACCCCCCTTCTTACGACCTATTGAATCTTCAAAATGAATCACATATCCAGACATATTCATTTCTGGAATACTATGAAAAGATACACCCGTTACTTGATATAATTAAATTTTAAAATGGTAGATTTAGACTCTTTAGTTAGAAAATCCAAACTCAAGGTATAAAACCCATCACTATTAACACCAAAGTATTTTAGATAAATAAACAAATTTCATTGAAGCTGTAACTATCTTCTCCTTTGAACGCCATTTAGGTTCCTCCGAGGAACGTACTTCCTTTTTCGAGGAACAAACTTCCTTCTTCGATACATCTTGAACAGTAAATAATACACGTCACTCCGATGCAACACCGACGATAAGAATGAAGTTTAAACAATTACTGGATCTATTTATAGATTCTCATTACGTCATGTTATGACACGAATCCTATCCCCTTAGAATCAACATGATGGTGCTCCTTGTCACTATGCCAAAATTGTTCAGGATTATCTAAATGGACGTTTTCCAAATCGCTGGATCGGACGCGGAAGCAACAGACCTTGTGTCGCGAGATGACCAGATTTAACCCCTTTAGATTTCTTTGCATGGGGCTTTATCGAGTCGCACGTCTATCAGACGAAGATACGAGTCTTGAAAACTTAGGTACTCTACACACATGAATACTCTTAAACTATATAACTTAAAAACTTTGTAACAATATTGTTTGGCCAAACACCAAAAACTTCGTACATATATCTACCTCTGGCGAGGCTCTAACTCTGGCGAGGGCGCTTCGCAATTAGAACCCTGGCTACATGGTCTAAATATAGAAAACAAATTCTTTGAACAATGACGACACTCATAAACAGGATATAGAACACAACTCAGAGTTGTATGACGTCATCCACGCTTTATGAAATACACAGGATGTACAGATAGATTAGAAATGTATGACGTATTGATGACGTCAATTGCTCTTCCCAAATACACGACACGCACACGCAGTCCTAGGTAATACTAAGGACTGCAAAAGTGTGCATACAGGGCAATCCAAAATTTTTTTTTTTTTTTTTTTTATTTCTTTATTGTTTCATACCGTACAGCTTAACATAAAATACAATACGATTAACATATGTAAATGCATACTCATTTTTTTGAGATCCTTCAGGGGTATATTTACCAACATAAATACGACCTAACGGTTTACTTAAATCATTTGTAGATATTTCATTAAAGTATTAGGGAATTGGGCAGTTACTGCATCACCTAACTCACAGACCTGTTTCAATCTACGATACATTCTAAACTCTTTAAAAGGTGGGAACCACTTTGTTCTTGGATGATGCATTACTTGCTCTGCACTATGAGACGAGTCAAGATTAGGTTCAAACAAAACACAATTTGGAACAATTAAATATGGAGATGGAGATATCCCTACATTAGGTCCCTCCAATCTTTCCCTACCCCCTTCTTACGACCTATTGAATCTTCAAAATTAATCACATATCCAGACATATTCATTTCTGGAATACTATGAAAAGATACACCCGTTACTTGATAATAATTAAATTTTAAAATGGTAGATTTAGACTCTTTAGTTAGAAAATCCAAACTCAAGGTATAAAACCCATCACTATTAACACCAAAAGTATTTTTAGATAAATAAACAAATTTCATTGAAGCTGTAACTATCTTCTCCTTTGAACGCCATTTAGGTTTCCTCCGAGGAACGTACTTCCTTTTTCGAGGAACAAACTTCCTTCTTCGATACATATTGAACAGTAAATAATCACGTCACTCCGATGCAACACCGACGATAAGAATGAAGTTTAAACAATTACTGGATCTATTTATAGATTCTCATTACGTCATGTTATGACACGAATCCTATCCCCTTAGAATCAACATGATGGTGCTCCTTGTCACTATGCCAAAATTGTTCAGGATTATCTAAATGGACGTTTCCAAATCGCTGGATCGGACGCGGAAGCAACAGACCTTGTGTCGCGTGATGACCAGATTTAACCCCTTTAGATTTCTTTGCATGGGGCTTTATCGAGTCGCACGTCTATCAGACGAAGATTACGAGTCTTGAAAACTTAGGTACTCTACACACATGAATACTCTTAAACTATATAACTTAAAAAATCTTGTAACCAATATTGTTTGGCCAAACACCAAAAACTTCGTACATATATCTACCTCTGGCGAGGCTCTAACTCTGGCGAGGGCGCTTCGCAATTAGAACCCTGGCTACATGGTCTAAATATAGAAAACAAATTCTTTGAACAATGACGACACTCATAAACAGGATATAGAACACAACTCAGAGTTGTATGACGTCATCACGCTTTATGAAATACACAGGATGTACAGATAGATTAGAATGTATGACGTATTGATGACGTCAATTGCTCTTCCCAAATACACGACACGCACACGCAGTCCTAGGTAATACTAAGGACTGCAAAAGTGTGCATACAGGGTATCCAAATTTTTTTTTTTTTTTTTTTTATTTCTTTATTGTTTTCATACCGTACAGCTTAACATAAAATACAATACGATTAACATATGTAAATGCATACTCATTTTTTTGAGATCCTTCAGGGGTATATTTACCAACATAAATACGACCTAACGGTTTACTTAAATCATTTGTAGATATTTTTTTAAAGTATTAGGGAAGTGGGCAGTTACTGCATCACCTAACTCACAGACCTGTTTCAATCTACGATACATTCTAAACTCTTTAAAAGGTGGGAACCACTTGTTCTTGGATGATGCATTACTTGCTCTGCACTATGAGACGAGTCAAGATTAGGTTCAACAAAACACAATTTGGAACAATTAAATATGGAGATGGAGATATCCCTACATTAGGTCCCTCCAATCTTTCCCTACCCCCCTCTTTACGACCTATTGAATCTTCAAATTAATCACATATCCAGGACATATTCATTTCTGGAATACTATGAAAAGATACACCCGTTACTTGATAATAATTAAATTTTAAAATGGTAGATTTAGACTCTTTAGTTAGAAAATCCAAACTCAAGGTATAAAACCCATCACTATTAACACCAAAAGTATTTTTAGATAAATAAACAAATTTCATTGAAGCTGTAACTATCTTCTCCTTTGACGCCATTTAGGTTTCCTCCGAGGAACGTACTTCCTTTTTCGAGGACAAACTTCCTTCTTCGATACATCTTGAACAGTAAATAATACACGTCACTCCGATGCAACACCGACGATAAGAATGAAGTTTAAACAATTACTGGATCTATTTATAGATTCTCATTACGTCATGTTATGACACGAATCCTATCCCTTAGAATCAACATGATGGTGCTCCTTGTCACTATGCCAAAATTGTTCAGGATTATCTAAATGGACGTTTTCCAAATCGCTGGATCGGACGCGGAAGCAACAGACCTTGTGTCGCGAGATGACCAGATTTAACCCCTTTAGATTTCTTTGCATGGGGCTTTATCGAGTCGCACGTCTATCAGACGAAGATTACGAGTCTTGAAAACTTAGGTACTCTACACACATGAATACTCTTAAACTATATAACTTAAAAATCTTTGTAACAATATTGTTTGGCCAACACCAAAAACTTCGTACATATCTACCTCTGGCGAGGCTCTAACTCTGGCGAGGGCGCTTCGCAATTAGAACCCTGGCTTACATGTCTAAATATAGAAAACAAATTCTTTGAACAATGACGACACTCATAAACAGGATATAGAACACAACTCAGAGTTGTATGACGTCATCCACGCTTTATGAAATACACAGGATGTACAGATAGATTAGAAATGTATGACGTATTGATGACGTCAATTGCTCTTCCCAAATACACGACACGCACACGCAGTCCTAGGTAATACTAAGGACTGCAAAAGTGTGCATACAGGGCAATCCAAAATTTTTTTTTTTTTTTTTTTTATTTCTTTATGTTTCATACCGTACAGCTTAACATAAAATACAATACGATTAACATATGTAAATGCATACTCATTTTTTTGAGATCCTTCAGGGGTATATTTACCAACATAAATACGACCTAACGGTTTACTTAAATCATTTGTAGATATTTTCATTAAAGTATTAGGGAATTGGGCAGTTACTGCATCACCTAACTCACAGACCTGTTCAATCTACGATACATTCTAAACTCTTTAAAAGGTGGGAACCACTTTGTTCTTGGATGATGCATTACTTGCTCTGCACTATGAGACGAGTCAGATTAGGTTCAAACAAAACACAATTTGGAACAATTAAATATGGAGATGGAGATATCCCTACATTAGGTCCCTCCAATCTTTCCCTACCCCCCTTCTTACGACCTATTGAATCTTCAAAATTAATCACATATCCAGACATATTCATTTCTGGAATACTATGAAAATACACCCGTTACTTGATAATAATTAAATTTTAAAATGGTAGATTTAGACTCTTTAGTTAGAAATCCAAACTCAAGGTATAAAACCCATCACTATTAACACCAAAAGTATTTTAGATAAATAAACAAATTTCATTGAAGCTGTAACTATCTTCTCCTTTGAACGCCATTTAGGTTTCCTCCGAGGAACGTACTCCTTTTTCGAGGAACAAACTTCCTTCTTCGATACATCTTGAACAGTAAATAATACACGTCACTCCGATGCAACACCGACGATAAGAATGAAGTTTAAACAATTACTGGATCTATTTATAGATTCTCATTACGTCATGTTATGACACGAATCCTATCCCCTTAGAATCAACATGATGGTGCTCCTTGTCACTATGCCAAAATTGTTCAGGATTATCTAAATGGACGTTTTCCAAATCGCTGGATCGGACGCGGAAGCAACAGACCTTGTGTCGCGTGATGACCAGATTTAACCCCTTTAGATTTCTTTGCATGGGGCTTTATCGAGTCGCACGTCTATCAGACGAAGATTACGAGTCTTGAAAACTTAGGTACTCTACACACATGAATACTCTTAAACTATATAACTTAAAAATCTTGTAACCAATATTGTTTGGCCAAACACCAAAAAACTTCGTACATATATCTACCTCTGGCGAGGCTCTAACTCTGGCGAGGGCGCTTCGCAATTAGAACCCTGGCTACATGGTCTAAATATAGAAAACAAATTCTTTGAACAATGACGACACTCATAAACAGGATATAGACACAACTCAGAGTTGTATGACGTCATCCACGCTTTATGAAATACACAGGATGTACAGATAGATTAGAAATGTATGACGTATTGATGACGTCAATTGCTCTTCCCAAATACACGACACGCACACGCAGTCCTAGGTAATACTAAGGTCTGCAAAAGTGTGATACAGGGTAATCCAAAATTTTTTTTTTTTTTTTTTTATTTCTTTATTGTTTCATACCGTACAGCTTAACATAAAATACAATACGATTAACATATGTAATGCATATCATTTTTTTGAGATCCTTCAGGGGTATATTTACCAACATAAATACGACCTAACGGTTTACTAAATCATTTGTAGATATTTTCATTAAAGTATTAGGGAATTGGGCAGTTACGCATCACCTAACTCACAACCTGTTTCAATCTACGATACATTCTAAACTCTTTAAAAGGTGGAACCACTTGTTCTTGGATGATGCATTACTTGCTCTGCACTATGAGACGAGTCAAGATTAGGTTCAAACAAAACACAATGGAACAATTAAATATGGAGATGGGATATCCCTACATTAGGTCCCTCAATCTTTCCCTACCCCTTCTTACGACCTATTGAATCTTCAAAATTAATCACATATCCAGACATATTCATTCTGGAATACTATGAAAAGATACACCGTTACTTGATAATAATTAAATTTTAAAATGGTAGATTTAGACTCTTAGTTAGAAAATCCAAACTCAAGTATAAAACCCATCACTATTAACACCAAAAGTATTTTAGATAAATAAACAAATTTCATTGAAGCTGTAACTATCTTCTCCTTCGAACGCCATTTAGGTTTCCTTCGAGGAACGTACTTCCTTTTTCGAGGAACAAACTTCCTTCTTCGATACATCTTGACAGTAAATAATACACGTCACTCCATGCAACACCGACGATAAGAATGAAGTTTAAAAATTTGGGATCTATTTATAGATTCTCATTACGTCATGTTATGACACGAATCCTATCCCCTTAGAATCAACATGATGGTGCTCCTTGTCACTATGCCAAAATTGTTCAGGATTATCTAAATGGACGTTTTCCAAATCGCTGGATCGGACGCGGAAGCAACAGACCTTGTGTCGCGAGATGACCAGATTTAACCCCTTTAGATTTCTTTGCATGGGGCTTTATCGAGTCGCACGTCTATCAGACGAAGATTACGAGTCTTGAAAACTTAGGTACTCTACACACATGAATACTCTTAAACTATATAACTTAAAAAATCTTTGTAACCAATATTGTTTGGCCAAACACCAAAAACTTCGTACATACAGTGCCCGCGAAAAGTATCCGATCACCCTTAAAATTTGTATTTTTTACATAAAAAACAATGTTTAAATGTATACTAACCTTATATTAGTATTTTGTCATCTGTCCTTTGGTTTGGATGACTTGTTCTAGAGTTTTGGCATGGATTTAATCAAGTTTTGACAAACTTCCTGATATTTCCTTGCACCATACCTTTTTGATGGCCTCTTGTAATTTTTCGACTGAGCCAGTGTCGTGGCATTCAACCTTATTTTTTATTATTAGCCACAGATTTTCTATCGGATTGAGATCTGGACTATTACCAGGCCAATCCAAAATATCAAATTTATTGTCAGTAATCCATTTTGTCACTATTTTGGCCCTGTGACATGGTGCACCATCATGCATGTATGTTTTTGTCCTTTGGATTGCCATGCCATTGGAAGTTTATCCTGTAGCATTGCTAAATACCGTGCACCATTCATAGTTGTTTCTTCGGAAGAAAATATAAGTTTCCACGCCCATAGTAACCGAAACAACCCCAAACCATCACACTTGGAGGGTGTTTCATTGTCTTTAGGGTGTATTTAGGGTCCATCCTATTTGAGCCAATAGGCCGGAACCTTTTTGGACAACTTCTGAATGTCAAAAATGTCGACTCATCGCTAAATAAAACCTTCTTCCAGTCATCAACAGTCCAATGAATGTATTTTTTACAAAATGCGACACGTTTTTTACGCATTTTTTCATTAATGAACGGTTTCTTAGCAGCATGGCGAGATGGTAATCCGAGTTCTTTTTGGAGCCGCTCCTGGATAGTTCGTTCAGAAACACCAGATAACAAATTATTCATATTAAATTTTATTTCTTTCGCAGTTATTGTTGGGTTTTTCAATACTAAACGTTTCATAAGTTTGTCTGTTCGCGAATTTGTTTTTCTCGGTCTGCCAGATCGTTTTTTAGGGACTGGCGTGGTTAGGCCACCATTGTTCTCAGCCCGTGAAACCCATAAATTAACGGTACTTTGGGATATGTTTAATTCCTTAGCTATCTGTCTCTGTGATTTCCCACATGCATGCAAAGCAACAATAGCACCTCGACAATCACTCTTAAGTTGTTTTTTAGCACACATTATATATAAATTTTATTTACACCACTTTCTGTAAAAAAAAAAAAATATCAAGAAATTTACACAAACAGTGAAATCTGACAAATTTGAGACACAGCCACCCGCAACGAAGGCTACCAGAACACTAATTTGAGAATGCGTTGGATAGCTCTCATATCAGCGAGCAACCTCAAAGTTACCAGATGTCGCTAGAACAAATAGAAAGTGAATTACGTGTCTCTGAATATCAAAGGAAAATATTGTATTTTCTTGAGTGATCGGATACTTTTCGCGGGCACTGTATATCTACCTCTGGCGAGGCTCTAACTCTGGCGAGGGCGCTTCGCAATTAGAACCCTGGCTACATGGTCTAAATATAGAAAACAAATTCTTTGAACAATGACGACACTCATAAACAGGATATAGAACACAACTCAGAGTTGTATGACGTCATCCACGCTTTATGAAATACACAGGATGTACAGATAGATTAGAAATGTATGACGTATGATGACGTCAATTGCTCTTCCCAAAACACACACGCACACGCTCCTAGGTAATACTAAGGAGCAAGTGTGCATACAGGGTAATCCAAAATTTTTTTTTTTTTTTTTTTTTTTATTGTTTCATACCGTACAGCTTAACATAAAATACAATACGATTAACATATGTAATGCATATCATTTTTTAGATCCTTCAGGGGTATATTTACCAACATAAATACGACCTAATGGTTTACCTAAATCATTTGTAGATATTTTAATTAAAGTATTAGGGAATTGGGCAGTTACGGCATCACCTAACTCACACACCTGTTTCAATCTACGATACATTCTAAACTCTTTAAAAGGTGGAACCACTTTGTTCTTGGATGATTCATTACTTGCTCTGCACTATGAGAGAGTCAAGATTAGGTTCAAAAAACACAATGTGGAACAATTAAATATGGAGATGGAGATACCCCTACATTAGGTCCCTCAATTCTTCCCTACCCCTTCTACGACCTATTGAATCTTCAAAATTAATCACATATCCAGACATATTAAGTTCTGGAATACTATGAAAAGATACACCGTTACTTGATAATAATTAAATTTTAAAATGGTAGATTTAGACTCATTATGTTAGAAATCCAAACAAAGTATAAAACCCATCACTATTAACACCAAAAGTATTTTTAGATAAATAAACAAATTTCATTGAAGCTGTAACTATCTTCTCCTTCGAAAGCCATTTAGGTTTCTTCGAGGAACGTACTTCCTTTTTCGAGAACAAACTTCCTTCTTCGATACATCTTGACCAGTAAATAATACACGTCACTCCAATGCAACCCGAATAAGAATGAAGTTTAAAATTTGTGGATCTATTTATAGATTCTGATTACGTCATGTTATGACACGAATCCTATCCCCTTAGAATCAACATGATGGTGCTCCTTGTCACTATGCCAAAATTGTTCAGGATTATCTAAATGGACGTTTTCCAAATCGCTGGATCGGACGCGGAAGCAACAGACCTTGTGTCGCGAGATGACCAGATTTAACCCCTTTAGATTTCTTTGCATGGGGCTTTATCGAGTCGCACGTCTATCAGACGAAGATTACGAGTCTTGAAAACTTAGGTACTCTACACACATGAATACTCTTAAACTATATAACTTAAAAAATCTTTGTAACCAATATTGTTTGGCCAAACACCAAAAACTTCGTACATATATCTACCTCTGGCGAGGCTCTAACTCTGGCGAGGGCGCTTCGCAATTAGAACCCTGGCTACATGGTCTAAATATAGAAAACAAATTCTTTGAACAATGACGACACTCATAAACAGGATATAGAACACAACTCAGAGTTGTATGACGTCATCCACGCTTTATGAAATACACAGGATGTACAGATAGATTAGAAATGTATGACGTATGATGACGTCAATTGCTCTTCCCAAATACACGAACGCACACGCAGTCCTAGGTAATACTAAGGAGCAAGTGTGCATACAGGGTAATCCAAAATTTTTTTTTTTTTTTTTTTTATTTCTTTATTGTTTCATACCGTACAGCTTAACATAAAATACAATACGATTAACATATGTAATGCATACTCATTTTTTTAGATCCTTCAGGGTATATTTACCAACATAAATACGACCTAACGGTTTACTTAAATCATTTGTAGATATTTTCATTAAAGTATTAGGGAATTGGGCAGTTACGCATCACCTAACTCACAGACCTGTTTCAATCTACGATACATTCTAAACACTTTAAAAGGTGGAACCACTTTGGTTCTTGGATGATGCATTACTTGCTCTGCACTATGAGAGAGTCAAGATTAGGTTCAAACAAAACACAATTGGAACAATTAAATATGGAGATGGGATACCCTACATTAGGTCCCTCAATCTTCCCTAGACCCCCTTCTTACGACCTATTGAATCTTCAAAATTAATCACATATCCAGACATATTATTTCTGGAATACTATGAAAAGATACACCGTTACTTGATAATAATTAAATTTTAAAATGGTAGATTTAGAATCTTTATTTAGAAATCCAAACTCAAGTATAAAACCCATCACTATTAACACCAAAAGTATTTTTAGATAAATAAACAAATTTCATTGAAGCTGTAACTATCTTCTCCTTGAAAGCCATTTAGGTTTCCTCGAGGAACGTACTTCCTTTTTCGAAGAACAAACTTCCTTCTTCGATACATCTTGAACAGTAAATAATACACGTCACTCCGAATGCAACCCGACGATAAGAATGAAGTTTAAACAATTTGGATCTATTTATAGATTCTGATTACGTCATGTTATGACACGAATCCTATCCCCTTAGAATCAACATGATGGTGCTCCTTGTCACTATGCCAAAATTGTTCAGGATTATCTAAATGGACGTTTTCCAAATCGCTGGATCGGACGCGGAAGCAACAGACCTTGTGTCGCGAGATGACCAGATTTAACCCCTTTAGATTTCTTTGCATGGGGCTTTATCGAGTCGCACGTCTATCAGACGAAGATTACGAGTCTTGAAAACTTAGGTACTCTACACACATGAATACTCTTAAACTATATAACTTAAAAAATCTTTGTAACCAATATTGTTTGGCCAAACACCAAAAACTTCGTACATATATCTACCTCTGGCGAGGCTCTAACTCTGGCGAGGGCGCTTCGCAATTAGAACCCTGGCTACATGGTCTAAATATAGAAAACAAATTCTTTGAACAATGACGACACTCATAAACAGGATATAGAACACAACTCAGAGTTGTATG
>JAJOZX010000824.1:1142500-1188204 GCA_023014485.1 Bathynomus jamesi | reverse complement strand
CCCTTAACATGCATTTCCCAAATCGGTGGATTGGCTCGTGGGGGGCCTATCTCTTGGCCGGCTGTGTCACCAAACGTGTGACTTTTTTTCTATGGGGTTATGTAAAAGACTGCGTGTAGACGACTCCAGTGGCCAACATCGACGATTTTTAAAAACCAGAATTGCTGCTGCTGTTGCAAGAGTTGACGTTGAAATGTTGCAGCGTACATGGATGGAGATAGAATACCGTTTGGACGTCTTCAGTGTGACAAATGTTGCCCATGTTGAACGTGTTTGAGGTTATGGCCGATCCACCGATTTGGGAAATGCATATAATTTGTGTACACCCTGTACAATAATCTGACATTTGACAACTACCACGTGAAACTTTATTACTTTCTCAGATGGCGCAAAAACGGTGTGTGTACCTCGTTTCCTAAGATTTTTATTTGAGGGAATTGTAGTAAAGATAATTTGTATACACCCTGTATTTTGTTTAGAGATATCTTGTTTTAATTTTTGGTGAGTTCTTGTAGTTGGGTAAAAACTTTAAAAATGCTGGCGGTGAATGTGTGAAGAGGAATGAATGTTAGTTAGAAAAGTAAGGAAGTCATCTGTAGATTGTATGATGATGATGTTAAGCCTCACAATACTACATTCAAGTTTGGTCACCTCACCACAGGCACCATATAGATGTGCTTTGAAGGTGTGCGCTGTCCCTAGTTTAAGAAGGTAGAATGCAATAAAAGATTAAAGGAATTGGGTATATTTAGTTTTGACAGATAGGATAGAGATGTTTTTAGGTTTGGACATTTTAGATGCAACTTTACCGGTTAGTTTGACAAAACTCAAGGGTATAACGAGAAACTTGTGAAACAAACTTGTAGAATGGATCAATGGGAATACTTTTTCGGTCATTGAATAGTAGAGTTACAAGTTACGGAATGACTGGAAATATGTGGTAAATTGTATTTTTTTTGTTTAAAAAAAAAAAAAAAAAAAAACTAAATTGTGCAAATACTGTATAATTTACCTCAAGTGAGCGCCTAGGTGGTGGTGTGATTAGCATCGGAATCGAGATCAGGTGACGGGAGGCAGCGCGCAGCAAACACCAGCTGTTCATCCTTTCACACAATGAAAATTGGTTGATAGATAAATGGGTATCCTGGTGGTTTAAACGCTGGGTTGCTGATCGGGAGGTGGTAATTTCTGACTTCCCGCGTTGGGGCGTGGTTCGGATTCACGTTAAACTGTAGGTTTGAGGTGGAGTGACAAGTTTGACCTTCGTCAGAATGAACAATATGAACGGAAGCAAAAACAAGGTTAAACCAAGGTTGTTAAGTAATGTACGTTCCATCAGTCCCTTTGTAAGTAATTTAAGGATAATTATACGACTTGAAATTGACATGTTGTAAGATCTGAATCATAATTAGTAGTTTTGGATCATTTATGACTTTCATAACTTCGATAGGTTTGAGTAGCTTCATGTTTATCGAATGTGATGTAAATGAAAAATTTCCTTACTGCCGTCACATCTGCTAGAATAGTAGACACGAAATGTTTTTGCATAAAAAACGAAGTACTCGTAGAACTGATTGTATTCAGCTGAACTCCCGTGGCTCGGCCTGCGAAGGCTCGCTTGGGTTCGATGTCTATCGTTGCCATAATTGGATTTGGGCCACCCACCTGTTTTGCCGTTCTCGGTATTCGATAGCTACTTTGCTCAGCATGAGTAAATAGACGCTCTCGATGTTTTTATTCTTTATTCCCCACCAAAATGAGCCAATTTCTTTTAATGCGAAGAGCGTAAAACATTTGCCGTTTCCTATTCGAGTGATTTTGAAGTTGTCTCCAGATGTTGATTGGCAGTATTTTATTCGAAAGGAAGGTTTGAGGCCGAGTTATGTACGAAGAAAAGAGGATGGAAATATAGTAAGGACGCTTTACAAAGTCTGGTATGATACTTTATTAACTGATTTGAATCTATTTTCACTCGCATAATTATATAAGAAAATATATCAGTTACATTAATATTTGCATTATTATTATTATTATTAAATAGAATATTTCGGATATTTCGTCCATTTGCATAGTTTTTTTTTTTGTAAGTGAATATTCGGTGTCTCGAAATTTGATACAGTATGACTGAATTCAGTTCTTTTAACATCAGTTTTAATATATAAAATGCAGCAGAATTGACACAGGTATAATATGCATGTATACGAGGATTGTACATACACACTAACTAGAAGTAGAATACAACAACAGTCTTGCTAAGAAATCGCTGAATTTGGATTGAAACCGTTCTAGTGACCAAAATATAACTGACATTTTTATTTTTTCAATTTGAATAGGTCGAGTTCCCTGAAGCAAGAATATATGAAGAAACTTTAAATGTTCTTTTGTACGAAAACCGCATCGGGCCGGATGCGGAACTGATGCAGGCAACTTCTATGAGGGGGGCTGTGGCCCCTGTTGCTTGTACTTCTGACGACGAAGATGAAAGAAGAGCAGGCTCCACATCCAGCTCCAGTCTTGCCAAATTACGATCTAACAAAAATTTATAAAATTTATTGAATTTAATTAGTAGTTTGGAACTTATTAGGTTTAAATTTTCTTTTTAACGTGTCCCGTGCTTATTATTTTTCTTTTAAAATATATTTTTAAAAATTGTTTCCAAAGATGATATATTGAATTAATAAAGTGTTAAGAACTTTTAGTTTAACCTTAACAATTGTAATGGAAGTTTCGTAGAATCGCCACTTTCAAAATGGCGTCAATGATTTGATTATGCTCTACATGGGGTGAAACTATTAGGGAAAACACTTTCTGATATTTATCGTTCAAAAGGTCTAAAGGGAAGACTTTTCGAACAAACCGGACATGCTACAATAGCTAAGTATCTGTTGGAACTAAAGACAGATCCAAATGTAGCTTACGGCATCAAATCGACTTCACTATCTGTCATCAAGTACGCTTCCTACGAATGACATTTCAAAATTACCCTGCACACGTTTTCTCTCATCCTTGGTTTGAGGAGTTTCAGCTCACGAGTCCGCAAATTAATTCTTGATACATATACTCAAAAGTATAATCAATAAAAGTCGTCGTAAACCATACAGTGTGAAATTTTGAGCACGAAAATGTCACTAATGCCAAAACATCTTGAATGAACCATTCTTATTTCAGTGAAAGATTATCCTGCGAAAACTTCGGATCTGATTCTGTAATTTTATCGTTCCAAAAGCTTTCCTGACACTTTTCATAAAAATAAAATACATAACTTTTATTATTACTCTCGCTTTTGTAAGATCTGAAAGCTTAAGTTCATTAGGAAATAAATGTGGCCTTCACCTGGATCTTCCGAACGCAGGTATCTCGAAAACTCAGACCTTGATTTTGGCTCTTCCCTCCTCCTATCTCGCGTTTTCTCGAAGTTCGGGCATTGAAATTCATAAACTACGTGACAACAGATAGTGGAAGCGACAAAGGTGGTAACAAAAATAAGGGGTGAGAAAAGACTTCGTCACCGAAGCATTAATAATAAAAGACTTCCCCGAAAATAAACAATCAGTGAACCGGGCAAGAACGAATCCTCAAGTTACACGTACGCGAAACTGCGAGAAAACCTCATTAAAGAGCGCCCTGACAAGAAATTTTCTTTCTACGAAGAGGGCTCCAAATGAATTCCCTGAAGATACTTAAGGACAGAGCGAGACGTCGGAAAATTTTGGAATTATTATTTATAATTTACCAACATTATTGAAAAATGTCATTCGGAAAAATGAGAGAACCAATAATAAATTAAATAAAAGCTACGGTAGATTATTCAACAAACATGTTTAAAGGGAATTTTTTTTTTTTATATATATACTGTATAAATAAAATTAAAAACTTCATTTTCCAACAAGTTGGGAAACAACCTGGATGTAAAATACAGCATGTAATGAAGAGAAAAGGTGGACGCACACGGCAAAATGTATATAAATTTGCCGGGTGGAAAAGGGATCAAGTATGGGAAATACGCCAAAAATCGAAAATCTTAAAAATCGACCCTAAATATTTATTTTTTTTCCTTTCGGATGGCCAAAATCGGGTTCCCCGGCACGAATTACATCAGAATAGACCATTCACCAACTTTTTTTGAGATCGGGGGGGTGTGGGGTAGGGGGTAGGGTCTTAAATCCGGTGCTGACTCATAGCACCGGATAGGATATAAGACCTAATACAGCGTTTCTTAACCTTTTTCGACATTAGCACCCCTTGTAGTTAGGTCTAGGCAGTCCAGCACCCGCTTCACCTGGTTAGTAGCAAAAAGTTAGCAAAATTTAGTAGCAAAAAGCACCACGCAAATACAAAACAAATAAGAATGTGTACAATTTACAGTTGACCAATAATATTTTGAATAAAAAGATATCAAGTTAAAGCAAAGTGAACATACAATAAACGAGGAAAATTTTAAAAAGATATTAAGACAAGACACACAAAGAATTATATTTACAAATTCAAACCTAAATACTTTCTTGAATATAACACTATAATAAAATACTTGTTCTTGAATATAACAATAGATCAAGCGGCCAAAAGAAATGTTAAGAATAACAATCAAGGAGAATTACTTATTTCTTGTGACACAGAGTCAACGTCTTCCTTCTTAATATTAATGGTGATAATGTAAACGTGCAATAAATCTTTCGTAATTAAATATATATTCAAATTCTCATACAATATCATCTTAATAAAATAGAAAAGATTACGAGTTTGGTTAACGGACCTAACGTATCCATACTGCACATGACAGAAGCCCTTTTCCAGCACCCCCTAAAATCTATTTCAGGACCCGCTGGAGGTGCTAGCATCCCAGGTTAAGAAACGCTGACCTAATATTACATTATTTTTTTTTCTTCTTTCCAGATTCCTATTTAGGTACCTAGAATGTTAAAAGTTTGTATTAAAATACGTTATTTAATTTTAAAATATCAGTAATAAATAAAATATAGTTAAAATCTTATTAAATTAAATTATGGCTACTAGAAAAAGAAGCCACAATACAGCCTTCGGATAACCAGCAAAATTTTCATCTGCCATGACGCCATCAAAAGCTGATGATGTAAGGCACTTCCATTTTATTGTTAGAGGAAGAATCTAAAGCACAGGGGAAAATAAGTAAAAATGATTGCTATAACGTAGTAGTTCAAGATATAAAAGAAATTTGGCAAAAATTTTCTTTCCCAACAATTGATACAAAGGGAATTTATGTTAGTTACACTAGACTTATAGAAGATGCTGATAAGTTAACTAAATGCCCTATGATAAAAAGAAATGAAAAATTAAAGAAATATGATGAGATGTTTGACATATCTCCATGCCACTGTTATGACTTATGATAAAGGCATAAGGGATAGAAAACTTTGTAGGTGTGAACATAAAATACCTATTATAGAATGGGAAGCTTTTATTGGTCAAAAAGAAAAAAAAAACTACTTCAAGTAATTTGAGAAAGTTGGGCAAAATCCAAAAAGCACAGGAAAGGGAAAAGAAATCAAAAGAAAAATTAAGAGAAGCAAGGAAATTTGTATCATCAGAAGTGATAGAAGATAATGAAAATGAAGATGTCGATTTTCAAGACAGAGAGGACTTAGATTATAAAGACGACTTAGAATTAATAGAAAATTTTCAAAATAGATATACCTATGAAAATTTAGCCAAAACTTGAGATATATAGGGTAAGCAATACGGCCACAGCAGCCCTTATAAACGCTGCCTTAAAAAAAAGGGGGGTGGGGGTGGGGTCATCAGCATTCAAAAATATTTTACCAGGGTGTTACTATGATTGACTGAACCACCTGACACTACGTACGTTAAGAAATAAAAAATTTCGACCCAGCCTAATGGTGTTAAACCACCAATTAAAAATTAAACTTGCAGGATCGAATATCTACAATCAATCAAATAATACCACATTTGTTAGGGTAAATTAATAAGGGACTTAAAATTGTTACAAAGAATGCCAAAGAAAATTTAAATATTTTGTTTTCAAGTTTCAAGTCTTTCTATAAAAAGTAAATCTGATAATTATAAATGTTTCTTCTTGGAGAGTCAAAGTGAAAGAAAGCAAAAGGTCTCACCTTCCTTCCAACGTAGGAAGCAGTCTTTATTTACTCGTTCATAAATGAAGCCATCGGATCCTCTGGTCTCATTCTTCTGATTTGGTAAGCTTCAATCTCTTCTTCTGTCAGCGTCTTCTGTTCGTACATAGAATTGTAGCCACGTTTTCTGTCATCCATTTCGAACATGACTTTCCCTTGGTCTTCTTCTAACTTAGCCTTGATGAGTGCCTGACGCAATTTCTTCTTCCTCTTTTCTTCTCTGCTTTCTTCCTCCTCCTCAGTATCGGAGTCTGAACTATTGCTGCTGCTACTACTACTACTACTACTTGACTTCCCTTTTCTCTTCGCTTCCAATTTCTTCTTTTTCCTGCTCTTGTTCTTGTTCTTTTTCTGTTTTTTCTCTTGATGCAATTCCAAGAGACTTTTGTCAGGAATTTCTTTTTCTTCTTCCGCATTTGATGCCGGTATTGGAATGAGAATGAGGTTTGTTATCTTCGTACTCTTGCCCGCTTCGCCCGTGCAGTAAGAATTCTTAACAAAGGAGTGGCAGCACTTGTATCCCCACTTTCCGTCCCTCCAATAACTTCCCCAAACACTAACATGATTGTTGGGGTGAATGTCTTCTTCATATTTAGATCTAACAATTTCTTTCTCAGCGCCTTTAATTATTTTGCCATGCCTCGAAAACTCAACGTAATTCTCAGTTTGAGCCAATAACAATTCGCGCGGGGGAACTTCTTCTAGATGTTCTCTTCCACCATACTTCTCGAGGAGATCACTGGAAACTTTCTGTTTGAATTCGTCTTTCTTTTTAGTAAATTCTTTTTTAAGGATTTCTAATTTCGTTGGCTCCGCTTGCAAACTTACGTCGACACCTTTTTCATACGCTTCCCACGCAAACAGCTGGGCCTTTGCTTGTTGTACAGTATCTCCAGTGAACTTTACGAAGTTTTCCCCAGCATAATCTACTTCCTCTGGAGTTTTTCCTGTATTTTTATATGGATTATCCCTCATTGATCTCGTTTTAGGATCGTAATAAGCCGAATTTGGATCAAGATTGCGGAGGTATTTAGCCGTGTCTTCTCGTATACGCAAATTTCTTACTGTGATTCTCTGCTTGCTGTCTACTTTAGTACCAGGCATGTCAATGTTCTCAGCGTATTTTTCATCGTCATCGTCATCTTTGTCATCGTCATCTTCATCATCACCATTCATTTCCTGACCCTCTTTAAGCTTTTGTGCTTTGAGCTGTCTTTTATACTCCTCCACCTTTTGGTGCTCTTCTACCACTGCTTTATACTCAATCGGATTGAAACCATTCCACCTGTCTCTTTTACCATCATAATCGAGGGACAGTTCTGGCAACTGAACGTCATCAGGGCAAATATTAACATTTAAGTACTTCGCTCCAACTTTTCTTGGACGTTCAAAACAATCCTTTTTTTGGTGTCCCATTGCTCCACAGTTCTCACAAGCTCCCTTGCGATATTTATTAGCTTGCTTACCTTTTTGTCCTCGAACATAATGTTCATTTATAACATTATAATCTGTCTCTCTCTCAGGTTGTGGCCTCTGATGTTTCAGAGTGGGTCCAGGAGCACCAAAGTACCATGGAGCTGTTGCTATGTACTGTGGAATGTGTGGATTGATGTCTTTACCTTCTTCATCAACAGCTGCTGGCACAGTTCCTGCTTTACGAGCCTCCTCCAATTCCTTTGCCTTTTTCCATTCCTCCCTTGTTTTCTTTTTTGGTTCTCCATCTTCATTTTTTTCTTCTGCTTTCAATTTTGCAATTGCTGAGAATGGTAAACTAGAAGTTGCCATTTTTTTCAATGTATTTTACATACAATATGGTACTTATGTTCTGAAAATAAATGAATAAGCAGATATAGTTTACTGGTCCTATTCACTATATACTAATCATAACTAGCCTACATCACTTTAAAATTACCAACCTTTAGTATTTATGAAATATAAATATTTACAAAATATATTTGCAGAACATGATATTAATTATGCATTTCCATCCCAAAAACGTTAATCAGTCAGCTATTTTTATTATTTTTAAAATGACATTTGCAACAGTAGATCAAGTACAAGAATTTAACTATTTGGGTCAAATTATCACTAGCTCCTCGAGTGATGACTCAAACAAAGAAACAATATTGAAGTTTGTGCTGAAGTAAACATTATAAGGAACTTTAGACTCTCTACAAGTGAAGCTAAGACACACTTTTTGTACTTTCTTCACAAATACTTATGGGCAACAACTTTGGACAAATTATATAAAAGGTTCTACCAGAATCCTAAATTTGTATAACAACAGTTCTTTCAGACTGCTGCATAAGTTACCTCAAAGATTTTCAACTTGCAAATGTTTGCTAACCACAATGTCTTGAGCCTCCCCAGAGGTAATAAGATATGTTCAACAGTAGGGTGGTCCACAACAGCGTTTTTTGGAATTTTAAATTCGATCACATCTGCCCTTATTCTATTCTCCCACAAGAATAAACGTGCCAATTATCTTTGCTCTATGACCTTTTTATGCACTCACTCAAAATGAAACAATTTGAATAATGACTTGACAATTTATGACGAACATTTATTGAACAAGGATAATAATGACTTGACAATTTATGACATATATATATATATATATATATATATATATATATATATATATTATATATATATATATATATACAGGGCGTCCCAAAAAAATGTATACACACTTTAACAGCTGATAGCTCAATTGATGTTTCTTTCTTTCCAAGTTAAACCCATTAGAATTAATAATGGCAGTCAGACTAAGCTTTGAACAAAGGAAATTCATTCTAAAATGCTACTGGAAGTGTGAAAACGCAGTTGAAGTGCAAAGACAGTTTAGGAGGGAGTTTCAAACAGATCCACCAACGCGACTTACCATCACTCGAATTAGAGATGGAATTAGCCGATGGAACTGTTCAGAATGTCCACAAGAAGCGTTCCGGAAGACCACGGACATCGACAAGCCCCACAAAGCAAGAAAGAGTACTGGAAACGTATCACCAAAGTCCAAGAAAATCTGTGCGGCAAGCGAGTCGAGGTAGGAATTTCAGAATCGTCTGTCCAACGCATTTTGAAGCGCTGTCAATGGAAAAGTTACATTCCAAGATTAGTCCATGCTATTAATGAAGATGATGATCCGGACCGAAGAGTGGAGTATTGCGAGTGGTACTTGGCACGATTGGATGTGGATGTGGATTGGACGAAGGGTTTCGTAGAATACCCTCCGCGTTCACCAGACCTCACACCACTAGACCTTTTTTTTATGGGGATACTTAAAAGACAAAGTCTACGCTATAAAACCTGCAACAGTCGCTGAATTGAGAGCAGCCATTGAACGAGAATGCACACAAATACCAAACGAAATGTTTCGTGATGTTTGCGATTCCATTGCTTCGCGTTAGCAGCAGTGCCTGGACCAGAACGGACGTCAGTTTGAAAACAGGCGTTGACAAAACAATTAAATAATGTCTGTAGATTCTATTACATTTTGAAAGTGAAATGTATTTTAATAAACACTGCCTTTATAATTATTTAAAGTGTGTATACATTTTTTTGGGACGCCCTGTATGTATATATATGTATATATATGTATATATATATATATATATATTATGAAATTATAAGAGCGGAACAAATAATGCACACAGTTGAAGATCTTTAGGTCTTCTTGAGACCAGTTTTAGTCGGCTCTTTGAATTTCTTGCGGTGCTGAGCGACTGCGCGGAGAAGGTCCTGCTTTTGCGCTTCATCCTTCGTGATTGTGCTGTTGAAAGCCTTAATGAGCGCAACTCCTCTTTCTGCGCAATCGTTAACCACTGCCATCTTCTCTACACGTTCCTTCATTCCTTGGTAAGCTGGATCTGTGTTCCAATCACTTCATGTCTTGGACAGGAATGATTGCGCCTGTTCACTTTCGTGCTGCATGACGAGGTTGAAGAAGATTGCTGAACGTTTGGTGGCATAGAATTCCAAGGGATTGCTCGAGGAGAACGTTTTTCCGTCCACGCGCTTGAGTCCTTTTCTTTTTTCGGGAACAGCTACGATGTTGTGAGCAATCCTCTCCTTCGTGGACGCGTGAACTCGAGGATCAAAGAGTGCCAAGGGGATTAAGTGCTCAGAAATGAACCACAAATGGCGCTTCATCGCGGCAAATGCCGCGTCGTTCGTCTTTCCTGGGTGAGCTTTCAGCTGGCGCAAGAAAGTGAGGTCATTCAATGGAGCCATGTATGCAACACTGGCCTCGTTCCAGTAGCGGCCGTAAAGGAGCGTGATAAACAGGCTTAGTTCCTCGATGTTCCGTTTCTCGGTCTGAAGCAAGGTGAATTGATCTCTGAGTAGGAACACCTTGAGCGTGTAAATGGCCTTGGCCATCCATCGCGCATGGTGCATGGCTCCAGGGCTTCGAATTCTCACAGGATCGTCAAGCTTCTCTCCCAAGAAAAGGAGGCAGAGAAGCATCAGTTCATCATAGTCGTCCCGCTGGCTCTTCTTCTTGACAGCCTCCTTGTAGTAGGAGACCATTTCCTTCCTCTGCTCTGCTGTTTCAATGAACAGGCTGTCGGGTGCACTCTCGAACTTGCTGCGATCAATGAAAACCCAGTGCTGCTTGAAGCGCTTGAATAGGCCAATTTCAGGTCCACTGGATGTTTCGAAACAAGCACCGAAGGCCGCAGCAAGGACGACTTCTACCACGTGGTGTCGGCAAGCGATCCACACCAGATCAATACCCAACTCCTTTTCAATGAGAGTACAAGCTCCAGCATGAAGTCCCGTGTTCGACGCAGTTGTATCAAAAACAAGACCTCGAACGTTGCCCCTCAAAGACCAGTCGTCCACAAGCTTCAGGCACGCCTGAGCCTGAGATGCTCCAGTTGCAGCAGCTATCATTGGAACTCCAAGGAGTTTCTCTTCCCCGTTACCGGTTACAAGCACAGTCACACGGTCCACCACCTCTAACCCATGGGAGATATCTGTAAGCAGCTTACTATCCCAGTGCAAGAGAAGGCGCTCATGGGTCTTGAAAGTGGCCTGATCTTCGCGGCACACCGCTTCACGTGTACATTGTCTCACGCGACGAATGGTGCTGCGTGAGATTGACATTTCGTCCAAGTTGTGCCCCAGCGATTTAATAGTTGCTGCGACCACTGCCATTCCTTTCCTGTCACTGAAGTTGTGGCGATCCAAGGCTAAGGAAATGTCAGGCGTGATCACAGACTTCAATTGCTTAGGAGTGGAACGTTTTCGTGCTGACTCCTTAAAACTACAGTATCTGAAGCTGATGATTCAGATGTGCTTGAACTAGAAGCCTCCAGTTCTCCCTGGGACCATCTCGCATCCGCCTCGTGCTTGGCCTTCTCTCGGTTCATCTCCGCCTCACACCAAATCATCTTCCTCGTTTGTTGGTCAACCATTTTCTTGTCAATCGCGCCAAAGCTGGAGGAAGTGGGATTATCGAGCTGAGTGACAAGGAAGTTCTTGTCCTCATTCATCATGGTCTCGAGGGCATCATGACGTGAAAGATTGAACACATCGTCAAGGTCTCCGCGAAATATGTCCTCCTTCATTCTGTAGGATGGGAAATTCTTTGTGCGGTTCTTCTTCAGCCCCTTGTATTGCTCGTACAGTTTCAGGAGCTTCTTCTCAGCGTATCTGGTACCCGTCATTGGAACGTTTGCTTTTGTCCAAAACGGGATCAAAGCCTCAATGGTCATCACTGCACTGTTATATTCTGTCTTCCTCTCCTCCAGATGGTGGAACATGAATTTCCGGAGGACTTGAAGCTTGGTAGGGAGTCCTGCCCTAGCTAAATTTTCCCTATGCTTGTGAACCCACCCTATTCAACAGTCTAGTGCAAAGAAATAAAAATTCAGTTAATCCAATTTTCTGAGCTATTCATCAGTCTTACTATATGTTATTTAAACTATGGAGCTAGTGACCCATTGCCCACATTGGGTTTCCATCTTGAAAAAGGAAAACTTTAATGTCTACCATTTACTACTGTCCCATAGGGTAACAGCAATCAAATTTAGGGTTTTTTTTTTGTATAAATAATGGAAGAATAGTGTTTTTAAATTTATTATGCAAAAAGGTATAAGTAAGTTTCCTCTACACAGTGTACATAAATAAAGTTGATTAAATATTTAATTTTCATGTAGAAAAACTGCTCTGTATTTGTGTCCCAATTACCCAATAATTTGTGGTAATTGGGATGTTTGCATATTAATTAACCCTTAACCACTATTTTAATTTCTTGGTCACACAAAATTTAAATGAGAGGGGTCCTTCCTGACCCCACGATAGTGGTTGAGGGTTAAGAATATATATTGCACAATTGGGTGCTAAATTAACACAAGAGTTTAAAACAATTAACACTTGTAAATTAACAACATAACCATGTATTTTGGCAATATAACATCAAACATATTGTTTGCATTGGAAAAAACTCTTAAGGTGGCAGAATGTATTCTTGAAGAGCAACTTGCCCTTCAGAATGTCAGGTTTATCCAGAAGCCACAGAGTAAGGGAGGGGCCTCCTATCCCCCAAAGGTTGTGCCACCCATCCCCCAGGCAGGCGAACCCTGCCTCAGGGAGATCGAGGGAGGACGACGATGGGTGGGTAACTGTTAACAGGTGCCCTTCCCAAAGGTATCCTCAACTGGTCTCCGCGGCGAGGCCACCGATGGGGAATCCCACCCTCTTTGTGTCGCGAATTCAGCTCTTCAACGAGGCAAGCGATATTCAACACATGATGGAAGAAATCATTGGTGAACACAGTATATTGATAGTTAATAAACTAAACATGAAATCTCTGTATTATAGGTAACTCATTTAAAGTAATAATACTTAGTTGTAAATGCACATTTCAACCCGTATGAGTCAATGGCCAGATGGTATTATTGTTAAGTTTATTTACTTTTCCAGGAGATTTGATAACAGGCAAAATAATATTATTATTATTATTATTATTATCATTATTATTATTAATAAGCACCCTAACAGTAATGCTTGAAAGTTGTACTGTGTAAAATAATAATAATCTTGCTAATAATAAATTCTCTATCAGTCATGGCGGATAACTTGTTGAAAATAGTCTCATATAATGTAAGGTCAGTGAGGAATTCAACTGTAGATGTCCATAAAATCTGCGACAGTGCAGATTTGATACTCCTGCAGGAGCACTGGCTACCTAAGCAAGAGTTAAAATTCCTCTCTACCATCCATGATGACTTTATGTACCATGCGTCATCAGCAGTAGACTTGTCAGATGAATTAATGTACGGTAGGCCTTTTGGTGGTGTTGCTTTCTTAATAAGGACAAATTTGTTAAAACATATAAAATTTTTAACAAGCAATAATGTAAGGTTGTTAGGCATTGAATTAAAAGTGAACAATGATTGCATATTAATTGTAAACTGCTATTTACCATATAACAACGGCAGTAATCTAGATGAATACATGGATTTGCTGTACAAAATTAAGTCATTATCAGATAACCCCAAATATTATTCTCACTGTATAATAATGGGAGACTTTAATGCACATGTGAACTCAGAATTCTTTGTAGAATTGGGTAACATGTGCGAGTTGGCCAATTTAAGTATAAGTGATGTAGATGTAGGTATTAGGGGTAGCCAGTGGTAATTTTACATATGTTAGTGATATGAGTGGTACCACCAGGTGGATTGATCATTGTTTCACTACTAATAATCTAAAGGATCAAATTGTTAGAGTTCATATTCTGCATGATTTCCTTCTTTCTGATCATGGACCATTAGAAATATTAATTAACGTTACCAATTTATGCGCAACACGACTTAACAAGAACTCAATAGGTAAGAATAATCGTGTCAATTGGTCCAATGTTACGATAGAGTAGAGAATAGAATACAAAGACAGAACAAGTCATCTCTTTAATAATTTAGAAATTTTGCACCTTGCCTGTAATAATCCTTGCTCAAATGATTCTCACTGTAAACTCATAGATAGGTATTATAGTAAGATAATATCCCTGTTAAGAGAAGCAGGAAGCCCCTTGATTAAACCTTACAACTATCATACTAAGGTTATTCCTGGAATGAATGATTTTAGTGCCCCCCTGAAGAGGGAATCGAAAGACGCCTATGATTTGTGGTGCTTTCATGGTAGACCCAGATTAGGACCAGTATACTTGAAAATGTGTAGAAGTTGGGGTCAGTATAATGCGGCCATGTAAACAGGAAGAGGAGTCTATTCAAGCATCAAAAGCCTGTGAAGCTCGCATAAATAACGATAACAAATTTTTGAAATTTGTTAAGAATCAAACGGGTGTCAAAAATGTCCTCCCTCTGACAATCAATGGGCTGTTGGGGGAGGATGAAATTGCAAAGCTGTGGAAAAACCACTATTCTAACATTCTTAACAGTGTGAGTAGGGATAATCTTAAGATAAATTGCAGCAAAACGATTGTGGGATTGACAAGGGAAAATACTTTGATACCATTTTCTGAAGTAAAGAGGTTAATTAAAGAGTTAAAAACTGGTTCTGCATCAGGGGTAGATGACTTATCGAATGAACACTTAAAATATGCAAATGACGTAGTATGTCTGCATGTATCATTGCTCCTATCAGCCATGCTGGCTCATAGCTATATCCCTGCAGAGTTCATGAGGGTATATATCTTGCCCCTGGTCAAAAATAAGTACAGAGACATTCTGTCTAGCAATAATTACAGGCCTATTGCTGTTGCTTCCTGAAACTACTAGAAAAACTCGTTACGCCGATTAAATGATTTCCTAAGGACATCTCCTAATCAGTTTGGTTTTAAAAGGTCCCACTCAACTGACCTGTGTATCTATGTACTTAAAGAAACAATATCTAAATACATTGACAGTAATTCAACCATTTATAGCTGTTTCCTAGATATAAGTAAGGCATATGATAGGGTGAACCACAATATTTTATTTGCAAAACTAGAAGACAGGAAGGTTCCCATGTACGTATTAAATTTATTGAAATTTTGGTATTCCCACAATCTTTCACTGTTAGGTGGGGCAATGTACTATCCAAGTGTTTTCGCTCCTCTTGCAGGGTGAGACAAGGCTCATTGCTCTCCCCTATGCTGTTTGATGTGTACATCAACGGATTAATTGCTTCACTTAATGAGGCAACAGTGGGATGTTGTATAGATAACACAAGGATAAATAACTTAGTTTATGCTGATGATATGGTGTTAATAAGTCCCTCTGTTAAAGGTCTGGATTGGCTACTAAAAGTCTGCAAAGTATATTCACAGAAACATGATATTCTTTTTAATGTTACAAAAACTAAGGTTATGCAATTTCATCCTAAAAGCTGTAATGAGCCAGCTGATATAAGGTTTAAAATGAATGGTGAAGTAATTGAGGAAGTACAAGAGTTTAAGTATTTGGGTCAAACTATTACCAGCTCCTTGAGTGATGACTCAGATATAAGAAAATCTCAAAGCCTGTGTGCTAAAGTGAATATGACCATAAGGAACTTTCGATTCTGTACAAGTGAAGCTAAAGACACACTCTTTTGTACTTTCTGCAGTAATATATACAGACAGCAACTGGATAAATCCAGGATAAATAGACAGGTAGAAGTGCTGATATAACATTAATACATCTTCAATATTCACAAAACTTGGTCTGAGGGTGTTTTTTAGTGAAAAAAACAAATTCCCAAATTTTTTTTTGAAAATCAGTCAAATAGGTCAAAATTTAGGGTCAGGTCAAATCATGACCTAAGAATTTTTTAAATCCCTATGTCTCAGCTTCTACTTGTCGTAGCTTAATAAACTTTATATGGATGGAAGCAGAATGAGCTCTAGTTTCCGAAAATGGTACTTTCATTCGGATAATTTAATAAAAAAAGCCACTATTTTGAAAAAACAAAAAAATTCAGGATTTGACCTTGAAGGGATCAATTTTTAAAAAATTTTTATTGAAGAAAAAATGTTGCCTGAGCAAAGATCTACCATAATCAGCAATAATCGAAACTATTGTGGAAATAAACTCTGTATTAGAGTGGGTTTTTATTTTAATAAAAAGTTAGCTTACAGGCCATTATATAGCTTAAAACTTAATTTTATTAATGCTGGCTTTCTTCATTTTTTCAGAATTTCATCATCAAAAATTTATTTAATGAAACTAAACATATTAAATAGTAGGATAACAATATAATAAGGATATACTTAGCATTTGTAATTATTAATTGTAATTTAAATACGTATCTACTCTACATTCTACATACATGCAAAGTGCTAAACTTCATACATATATGCTAATTTGTTTTAAGTTTTCTTGAGAAATTTTCTAAATCTTGAGCTGGAAAGACATACTGTATCCTTGTTCCACCTCTTAAACTTGACTCAACTGTTCCAAATATGTTCTCAGGGGGAACAGGGCAAATATCGTCTTCTGCAGGAAAAATGTACAAGGGCGCTATTCCTGAAGGATAAATAAATTTAATCAAAGAATCGTCATATTCTGCATCATATGACTCGACCAGTCCTAACCACAATTCTTTTTTGTACACACAACCGACAAAAGAACCTATTCTATTTCTTTATTGTTTAACTCTCCTTCGATATCACCGGCTTCTCCATCATGATCTACTACTTCTCCACTAACAATTTTTCTTATTTCTTCTGACGAATATACTTTTAAAGTGTTTGCTGACAAAGGAATAAATCTATGTAATTTTTGGGTACCTTTAATTGGATAATTGGTAAATTGACACACACTTGTAGGGAATTTTCTATTTCTGTAACTTCATTTTTGGATACATAAAAAAAATTATTGTGGAATCTAAATTAGTTGAGCAAAATTCAAGTGTCTTTGGGAGTTAAAATTTGATTATCAATCGGTCATTGTAAACTGGCTTTTACTACTGATCTTTTCACAGTGCCACCTATTCCGTCGCACACGCTCTTTCCATGCGACATAGCAAAAAAATTCCACTCTCCATCTATTCCAAAATTGGCTTTGTGGTGGCATAAATTCAAAAAGTTTAATCAGAGCCATCAGTAAAGTAGTGAATTTTTGATGAAGTTGGAGGCTGCTCATGAATACTAGGTATAAATTTTTTTAGAAAGGAATATACTAGCATTGTACTGTGCTTACGACAATCAGAAATAAAACAATAACTTTCATGACAAATTTTTTCACCAAGTTTATAATAATATACGAAAGGATGCATGGTACCCTTGTGCCACATCCTGAACAATAAAAGAAAAGTTTTCTGTGAAGTCCCATACAAGAACGCCTTCATCTTCTTTCATATTTTCATTTAGCTCTTTAAAATAATTGGATTGGCTTTTTTGTTTGTGAAATGATGCCTAGTTAGTTTTGTAATATTTTTACTCAATGATTCCACAAAATCTTGTGGAGATTCAACTTTGTCTTTAATCATGCAGCTGTCCACACTCTCCCACTGTTTATAAATTATTTCTTCTGCATTAAACATAAAATCTAAAGTTTCTAAATATCGTTTAACACCTCCCTCACAGTGGCATTTTTTACATTTGTGCATCATACAATCTTCATCTTCTATGTTACAGACTGATAAGGTCATCAGCCTTTTGTAATCTAAATCTTTAATCCCCAAAGCTGCTATCTGCAGCTTTGGGTTTTGATGGTATGTACATACACACCTACAGTGTGTGTACTGCTCTGACCTGCGAGTACACACCAAGAAGGTCTTAAGTTTGCAAAAGAGCTAAATCCAATTTTCGGATTAGCTTCATTTTTTATATATTCTCTAAATAATTCACGTAAATTACATAGCATCAATCTCTTCTGCATCTTCACTTTTTCTCCATTTTCATTAATAGTAAATTTATAATCCTTCATTCCTAGACACATTCAGCTATAATCATCGCTCTCGTAAAATTCTCTTACAATCCTCTTCACTTCACTGGTTATGACCTTTCCTTTTGACATACTCGGAACATGCGGTAATACAGTATACCATATTCTTTTTGCAAACTCCAACTTTTTCTCACCACATACGTAGAAGTTTCAAAGAATTCTGCTGTTTTTTCAAGTGAAAATGGATATAAAGATATAATTTGTAATTTAATCTTGCAATCAGTTGTAGCAATAAATTTGTTTTTAAACTCTTACATGACACTTTCATACAATTAAAAAAAAAAAAAAGAAATGAGTAAAAATCTAAGTTAAGTTAGTAAATTAAGTATTAAATTTTATTTTATTCTCAAAAAATCTATTGTTTCATTATGCATTGTACATATAAATAACAATAGCTACATGTTTTTAATGTATAATAAACTTTTTGCCTTTTTAAATCATCATCCCAATGACCCTTTTTGGATGGGTCAGCAACAGCATCTTCCTGGATAGAAGTCCCGTAGGTGGATTCTATACTACTTCTAACTTTTCCTGATGTTGCCTGAAATTTTGAAGTGGCCTTTTTTGTTTTTGCTGTGATGTTAATCCAGCTGTAAAGAATTACATAAAATTACAATCAACATACAAATATTATTAAATTATATATGTACATGTAATGTATGTTAGTTGTCTAACTGAGACTTGGTTTATTAATTAGATAAAAATTGAATATATGTTTATTGAAAGATTTCATTAATTATATAAAACATAAATATATGGTTATTTAAAGATATTTACCTGTTTTTATGGGGCTCTCATCTAAATATGGTAATATTTTATCACTAAGTACATCCTTATTATGTTGTGGATCTTCCAAAAAAATTTCCTCAACAGGTGGAGCCATAGAAATATTTGTAGACGAGCTATTACTGTGCTCAAAGGATTCTTCATTTGCTGGTAAAGGACACAGTTCTTGTAGTGGTACAGCCTCTTCTGCTAGTGCTGGTACAGATTCCAGTATTCCAGGTTGATTTCTTATTAAGGTGTAGCAATTGCTACACAATAGCTGATCCTTTTGAAGAACTCCATAACTTACAGAAGCCATAAGTTCCGTAACTTTTTTATTATTATTGAAAATTCTTTTTTTGTGTTTTTTAAAGGATCACAACAATATAATTTCTTATTTTTTGGCATTTTTTAAGTTATTTAGGTATATATTTAGGTACACCTGTATCTTTCAATATATAGTTATTGAAATCTGAAAATAGAAGAGGAAAAAAAAAAAAAAAATGAAAGCCAGCATTAATAAAATTAAGTTTTAAGCTATATAATGGCCTATAAGCTAACTTTTTATTGTTGATTATGGTAGATCTTTGCTCAGGCAACATTTTTTCTTCAATAAATTTTTTTTTAAAATTGATCCCTTCAATGTCAAATCCTGAAATTCTTTTGTTTTTCAAAATTAAGCATTTTTTTTATTAAATTATCCAAGTGAAAGTAGCATTTTTGGAAACTAGAGCTCATTCCGCTTCCATCCATATAAAGTTTATTAAGCTACAACAATTATAAGCCGAAATATAGGGATTTAAAAAATCCTTAGGTCATGATTTGGCCAAAATTTGACCTGACCTTAAATTTTAACCTATTTGACCAATTTTCAAAAAAATTTGGGAATTTGTTTTTTTCACTAAAAAATGCCCCTAGACCAAGTTTTATGCAAATTGAAGACATGACCATGTTGTTTATCTATCTATTTAACCTGAATTTACCCAACTGTGGGTGAATTATAAAAAAGGTACTGGCAGAACTCCAAATTTGCTGTACAACAGGTCTTTTAGACTCTTACATAAATTACCCCTGAGATGCTCAGCTTCTCAAATGTTTGCTACCCGCAATGTCCTGAGCTTCCCGGAGGTAACAAGATGTGCTCAACACAATCTAATGCAAAGAATTAAAAAATCAACCAACCCAATCATCCAAGCTATCCATGAGTCCTGCCATTTATCCTCTAGGCCAGTGCCCTTCAACCTTTTTATGCCTACCACCCACTTTTACTATTTTTATGCAAGATAAATTAGCCAACCACCCACCAAAATTAAAAACCCAACAAACATATATTAAAAATTATGTATGGTACACTATATACAGGGTGTACATAAAGTCAGGATCTATTTTTGTGAAGCACTTGGAAATTATATGGAATTCAATCATAAAATGATAAAGTGGTAACATTTATTAAATAATTAAGAGTAGGATTCGACGTGACGCCCATCATTATCCCTGCACAGCTCATATCGTTCCGCACCATTTCTAAACACATTCTGGAGCATTTGCGGGGTTATGTTATCTGCAGCAGTTCGTATACGTGTACGTAAGTTTTCAAGACTCATAATCTTCATCTGATAGACGTACGATTTGATAAAGCCCCATGCAAAGAAATCTAAAGGGGTTAAATCTGTTGATCTCACTGGGCAAGGTCTGTTGCTTCCACGTCCGATCCAGCGATTTGGAAAACGTCCATTTAGATAATCCTGAACAATTTTGGCATAGTGACAAGGAGCACCATCATGTTGATAGACGACAGGGATAGGATTGTTAGTACCGTCGTCTATCAACATGATGGTGCTCCTTGTCACTATGCCAAAATTGTTCAGGATTATCTAAATGGACGTTTTCCAAATTGCTGGATCAGACGCAGAAGCCAGACCTTGGCCAGTGAGATCACCAGATTTAACCCCTTTAGATTTCTTTGCATGGGGCTTTATCAAATTGCATGTCTATCAGACGAAGATTACGAGTCTTGAAAACTTACGCACACGTATACGAACTGCTGCAGATAACATAACCCCACAAATGCTCCAGAATGTGTTTAGAAATGCTGCGGAACGATTTCAGCTGTGCAGGGATACTGATGGGCGTCACGTCGAATCCTACTCTTAATTATTTAATAAATGTTACCACTATCATTTTATGATTGAATTCCATATAATTTCCAAGTGCTTCACAAAAATAGATCCTGACTTTATGTACACCCTGTATATTATATAATAAAACATTATGCATTTACCTTTAATTTAGTGAGATCCTTGTGCTTGATGCTTGGAAACTAAATTCCAAATGTTTGGCTCGAATTTAGTGAGGAACAAACGAATGTCCCCTCTTTCAAGGATTTTTAAAGCATTCCTGTTTTTGGTAAGAATGTGATTCACAGCACTAAAACCTGATTCAACTAGGTACGAAGTAGGAAAAGCGATCAGTAATTTAAAAATCTTTTTCCACATATTGGGATATACATTTGACATCTTTTTATTTTGCCAAAGCTGCATATAACCACCATTATTGAAATTTCCCTTGCTTTCCTCATCATGTCTGAGTTCTAATAGCTCCTCTTGACATGTTACATCAGCTTCAGTAACATTTGCAGTAAACGGGTTTACCATCCAATCATATACTTCCATGGTTAAAACATCACTGAAGAGAGTTTCAAAATCCGTTTCAAGTTTATTGAGATGATCAATAAACCTTTGTGTATCAACTGTTGTTATGTCATCCTTAATAGATAACAATTCTGGAAACTGGTGAAATTCCCTTTTTGAAAGATTGTGACTGAATAAATCCAGCTTTTCAATGAATAATGAGATAACTTTTTGGCAGTTCATGAGTGTCATATTGGCTCCTTGAAGCTGCAAATTACAATCATTGCATTTCTTAAATATTCCTGCCAAATAACAAGCATCATTTTTTATCATTTTTAACTTTTGGCTAAGATCAACTTCATTTTGGTCTTCTAGAAACTGCACTACGCTCTCATATAGTTCAACAAAACGAGTTAAACATGCACCCTTCGAGAGCCATCGGACCTCTGTGTGTAATAATAACCTAACAAATTGTTCATCATTGTCATGACACAACTGACGAAACATTCGATCATTTTTTGCATACAATATTGTAAATTTTGTTGAATTTTACAAGAATTTTATAAATTTTCTTGCCACCCACCTAAAAGCTCAAATCGCCCACTAGTGGGCGATATCGCCCAGGTTGAAGACCGCTGCTCTAAGCTATGGACTTCTTGGTACGAAAACGTCCGTCTATAGCTCCACTTAACTTCGACATTACAGTATTATTTCTAATCAATTGTATATATTTCTATCCTTAGTATATGAACTGTCATTGTATTAATAATATTTGTCATATGGACTATAGTCTGCCAATAAACCTTTTCATTTTCATTAAAGATAGATTCTAGAGAGATCAGAAGGTTAAAAATTTGGTTAGTAATTGTTTTAGCACATGACCTGGACTTGGGGATGACAATAAGTTTTTCTTATGTAGAATTTAAGTCTGAATCTATTTTCTTCTATGCATTTTTTGTGCAAATTGATATTAATGGATATATAAGTAATTTTTGGATTGATTAAAAAATAAATAAATAAATTGCATGCACATGCATAGATGCATTTTCTAGGAAGAAAATGACATTGAGCTCCAAATTCAAATTCACATGGCTATTGTGTGTACTAATTGTGACCTCTCCTATTACAATGTCATTAAGCAGTGTTTCAATGATAATGAAGCCGCTGTTAAGATATTTCAGCAGCACATGGTTTTTGGCATGAAAATTGGTTTTTCTGGTGTATTTCACTGTTATTTGTGCATTTCTGACCTTCAAATATCCCAACAGAGGGGTCCTGGGGGCAAATCCCCTAGCTAGGAGCACAGTGTTAAGGTTAGCTTAGGTTGGGTTGGGTTTTTTAGATTTGGTAGTGCCACTATGGCTAGGAGCACACCCTCTTTTACCCCACAATTTCCCTCTACTTCAAAGCCCTGCCCACTTCTGGGGACTTAAAAATTGTAGGATGAAGGGAGGGGGTCAAATCTCCACAAACGCTCATTTGCACAAGAAATGAAGGTCAGATTCACCTAAAACACACTAAAATACCCCAGAAAAACTTATTTTCATGCCAAAGTCCAGGTCATGTGCTAAAATGAATATTTACTAAAAATTTTCTTTAGTTAATATTTCAGTTTTGTAATATTAAAAGTTGATTCTAGATGTATAAAGTGTTTGTAGGCCCTATAACTATTAGCCAATACCACAACTAGTACCAGTACCATTTTTAAAAGTTGGTAATAACAGTAGCACTTAGTCACAAATACCAGTACCAATTGAGTTAAAAATTATCATACCAATACCAGTGTCATTTATATTGCTGGTACAGTACCCAGCCCTGGTCCAACCCTTAGTAAAATGCCCATGACTAATACTTGCTCTGCCTATTTTTTAAAGTTTCAATTAATTCTCTGTACCTGTTTCATTACTTTTGAATTTCTGTTTAGCTTAAATCTACCATCTTTCTCCTTACACTAGCTAGTACTTATTAAATCATTTATACCTATTAATCAGAGAACTTAATAGATTAGTTGCCTGGGTGAGTAAATGGTATATGAAATTCAATGTTCAAAAATGCAAAGTTCTTCATTTTGGTAGAAAATAATGAAAACTTTAGTTATGAGATGCAAGGAAGCCGATTAGAGGATGGTAGACAGGAAAAAGATCTTGGCATTATAGTTAATAGTGATCTCAAATTTCAAAGCAGAGCTTAGGGTTACAAATAAGGCAAAAATGTTAGGTATTATCACAAGGAATGTTAATTGCAAGAGTAAGGAAATCATCTCCAAATTATATAGTTCTGATGTTAGGCCTCACTTAAAATACTGCATTCAAAACTTGGTCACCTCACCTTAATCATGATATGCTGGAAGTAGGGGGGGAACAGAAATGGTGACCCCCAGTTTTCTGGTCTTTAAAAGTTGCTATCATACAAAAGTAGTAAAATGAACCATGTTTCACAAATATCTGATGTCATTAACCCCCCTGTACATGCCCTCTGAAGTTTTGCTGATATTAACAATGAAAATTATTAGCCACTTTATCTGGTTTTGTTAAAAAAATACTATTAAACTGCTATGACATCAATATTCACATCATAAATTTAGTTAACTGAATTGTTTGCTGATGCTAAATAACAATATTAGCCACAAAAACTGATTATTTGCCATTGATTATTATTTTATGATTATTATTTACATATAATCATATTATATTATATTATATATATATTATATTATATTTATATATATATATATATATATATATATATATGATGAATAAAACCACGAAGGAAAGGAAACACAAAAAGGTGCTCAAGCGCTTTCGTCTAATGACATCCTCAGGAACACTGAAGTACATAAAAGGTTACGGCCTATATATAGGTTACAGAAAGAAAAAAAAAAAATAATAAATTACATACACACAAACATATATATATATATATATATATGCAATAAACGGAGAAGTAAAAAAATAAAAATTAAAAATTAAAGATTAGAGGATTAACCAAGAGGCATACAGATTTGTAAGGAAAAATATCGATTTTTAGCACAAGATCAAATGAACTAAAAATACAAATTTATACTGGAAATCTGCCCGGGTTTTAACACTTTGCCTTTCAGAGTCAAGTTTCGATATATATAAAAATAAAATGAAGATTAAAAGTTAATAAAGTAGCGTACAAGTTTACCAAAGATTTAGCGTCCTACCCTTTTTATCTAAATTTGTTTTGAAGGAATTCAAAACAACAGGATCGAGTTGAAAAAGACCTTTGCTTATGTTGAAGTTATTTGAAAGTTGGATAATGGCAGACTCAAGAATATTTCTATTGACAATGTTGCTAGAATGAAATAAAACTGAAGCATTATTCCAATCAATACAGTGGGATAACTCTGACAAATGGACAAAAAGAGCACTGGACAACTGTCCTGTTCTAACGGAATATTGATGCTGTTTTATACGTGTGTGCAAATCCTTTCCCGTCTGACCTATGTAAAAGGAATCACATTGTTTACACCCAATTTTATAGATAATGCCTGAATTATTGGTAGGGCTATTTTTTACTATGATATTTTTCACAATATTGTTATATGAAAATACTACATTAATATCCAAAAGTTTAAGTATATTAGCAATGCCTAAAAAGCCCGGGAAAAATGGAAGTACTAAAATATTTTTTGACAAAGTACGAGTGATATTATTGACACGATAGAAAGTTCGTTTTGCCTTGTTGAGACAAGATTCCATAAATGCAGATGGGTAACACAGATCACTTCCAATACCGTTGATTTTTTCCAATTCGGCATCGATGTATTCCGGACTGGCGATCCTAAGGGCGCGGAGAAACATTGATGAAAAAAATGGCCTTCTTAGTGGGGGTGTCCAAATTGTTTGTTGTTTTCTGATAGATACTAAACTTAAAACCTGGGCTTTCCCTATGTACCCGCACATCCAAAAATGGGATTGAATTGTCTTGTTCCACTTCTAAAGTAAACTTAATGGAGGGGACTTGATCATTTAACTGAAGGAGGAAGTTATCCAGGTCATCATAAATATTTTTCACGTGTTACTTTCGTGAAATAATTTTCATATATATATATATATATATATATATATATATTTAGGAGAAATCCAATGACAAGGAGAAATGTAAATGCCATGAAAAGTCTTCTTTAATGCGCAACATTTCGAGCAATACGCTCATCTCAGGCTGTTTAATAACAATGTGAAATTAAAATCAATATTGAATGAAAAACAAGACAGAGAAAAATTTCTATAACCTATTCATAAAGGCAAATTTTAAAAGACTGAGAAAAGAGGGTTAAATTCTAAGTTATACAGATTTACATATAAAAAATTAAGAAGCTATTTTTAAATACATATAGTAATGTGAAATTAATACACTGGAAAAATTAACAATAGTACACTGGAATAATGAAACTAACTAACCTTTCACTGCAATTTCCGAGGCTAACTGATTTAAGCAGAGGCAAGACGGGAAAACAAGAGATGGCAAGGGCGATTGGGAAGGGGGGATTATAAGGAATTGGGGAAGGAGGAGGGATTATAGCAAATTTAGGGGGATGGCTGATGAGTCAACATTTAGAGTAGGGGACAATGTTTTAATGAAAAGCGATTCCAAAATTCTTAGTGAGTTGGGACAAGTATTACAACCAAGAATTTTTTTAGTTTTACTGATTTCAACTATAAGATGTCTTGTATTAAAACTCTCCTGTTCAGAGGATATAATTTGACCTCTAGTTTTACCTTACTTAATGATGAATTTAATAATCTAAGATCATACTTTACTAATAATAGTTTTCCTGTTCAATATATAGACAAACTAATTAGATCCTTCTTAAATAATGTTTATAGCCCTCAACTTCCATGTATTACAGTGCCAAAGGATATAAAATATTTCTTGGTACCTGAAATGGGTCGTTTGAATAAGGAATTTAAGCTTAAATTTACAAAGTTGTTAAGGAAATTTTTTATCATACTGATCCCCATCATATTTATTAATAAAACGTCTTTAGGTAGCTTTTCTCAGCGAAGGATCGAACCCCTGACTCGTTGCGTAGCGGTGTTGTATATTTATTTACCTGCCCTAGGTGTCTCCTTGGGAATTACATTGGCAGCACTGTTCGCTCTCTCAGGGCTAGATTTTATTCACATATGGGAATAAGTGGCCGAACAGGTAAAATTTTAAAAACTAAAGAAGTTTCGAGTATTCGGGAACACAGTATAAAATGTAAAACTGATGTCACTTTAGACAATTTTAAAATTCTTGGTTGTAATACTTGTCCCAACTCACTAAGAATTTTGGAATCGCTTTTCATTAAAACATTGTCCCCTACTCTAAATGTTGACTCATCAGCCATCCCCCTAAATTTGCTATAATCCCTCCTCCTTCCCCAATTCCTTATAATCCCCCCTTCCCCAATCGCCCTCGCCATCTCTTGTTTTCCCGTCTTGCCTCTGCTTAAATCAGTTTAGCCTCGGAATTGCAGTGAAAGGTTAGTTAGTTTCATTATTCCAGTGTACTATTGTTAATTTTTCCAGTGTATTAATTTCACATTTACTATATGTATTTAAAAATAGCTTCTTAATTTTTTTATATGTAAATCTGTATAACTTAGAATTTAACCCTCTTTTCTCAGTCTTTTAAAATTTGCCTTTATGAATAGGTTATAGAAATTTTCTCTGTCTTGTTTTTCATTCAATATTGATTTTAATTTCACATTGTTATTAAACAGCCTGAAGATGAGCGTATTGCTCGAAACGTTGCACATTAAAGAAGACTTTTCATGGCATTTACATTTCTCCTTGTCATTGGATTTCTCCTAAATATTAAATTGAAGCTCTGTAGAAGCAACCCGCATGATTGTATAGGTATATATATATATATATTTATTATTATTATATTACATGATTATTTTAGGTGTAACTTTTTTATGCTTGTTTAATAACACTGGGGAACAAATTTCAACTTTTTGTCTATTGAATTAGATTTGACAGTTAGTTCTAGGTAATTTGGGTGCGCTGAGCACGAATTTTTACTCGGTTTTGCTCTATCAGGTCCTGATTTTGCTCAACACCCCTCCTCTTTCGTCATATTCATAAAAAGGTTTTTTCTCAATACTCGCTGTCTTTTTGCAGTTACACATTATGCAACTAGGTTTTTATCTAGGTATTTGTACCTATTGTTATGGTATTGTTGTATTATGTATATTTTTATATATAACACCCTAAAAATATTTTTAATTTTGTCATTTTTAACCCATTTTAATATTAGTAAATTAAGCTAAAAATATCATAGAATTCTAAAATTTTCTCGAGCGTTCCTGTTCTCTGTAGAGTATTCTAGAGGGACAACTAAAATATATAAAAGCGACTCATTTCCAGAGTCAGTCAGTCAGTCAGTCAGTCAGTCAGTCAGTCAGTCAGTCAGTCAGTCAGTCAGTCAGTCAGTCAGTCAGTCAGTCAGTCAGTCAGTCAGTCAGTCAGTCAGTCAGTCAGTCAGTCAGTCAGTCAGTCAGTCAGTCAGTCAGTCAGTCAGTCAGTCAGTCAGTCAGTCAGTCAGTCAGTCAGTCAGTCAGTCAGTCAGTCAGTCAGTCAGTCAGTCAGTCAGTCAGTCAGTCAGTCAGTCAGTCAGTCAGTCAGTCAGTCAGTCAGTCAGTCAGTCAGTCAGTCAGTCAGTCAGTCAGTCAGTCAGTCAGTCAGTCAGTCAGTCAGTCAGTCAGTCAGTCAGTCAGTCAGTCAGTCAGTCAGTCAGTCAGTCAGTCAGTCAGTCAGTCAGTCAGTCAGTCAGTCAGTCAGTCAGTCAGTCAGTCAGTCAGTCAGTCAGTCAGTCAGTCAGTCAGTCAGTCAGTCAGTCAGTCAGTCAGTCAGTCAGTCAGTCAGTCAGTCAGTCAGTCAGTCAGTCAGTCAGTCAGTCAGTCAGTCAGTCAGTCAGTCAGTCAGTCAGTCTCAGTCAGTCAGTCAGTCAGTCAGTCAGTCAGTCAGTCAGTCAGTCAGTCAGTCAGTCAGTCAGTCAGTCAGTCAGTCAGTCAGTCAGTCAGTCAGTCAGTCAGTCAGTCAGTCAGTCAGTCAGTCAGTCAGTCAGTCAGTCAGTCAGTCAGTCAGTCAGTCAGTCAGTCAGTCAGTCAGTCAGTCAGTCAGTCAGTCAGTCAGTCAGTCAGTCAGTCAGTCAGTCAGTCAGTCAGTCAGTCAGTCAGTCAGTCAGTCAGTCAGTCAGTCAGTCAGTCAGTCAGTCAGTCAGTCAGTCAGTCAGTCAGTCAGTCAGTCAGTCAGTCAGTCAGTCAGTCATCAGTCAGTCAGTCAGTCAGTCAGTCAGTCAGTCAGTCAGTCAGTCAGTCAGTCAGTCAGTCAGTCAGTCAGTCAGTCAGTCAGTCAGTCAGTCAGTCAGTCAGTCAGTCAGTCAGTCAGTCAGTCAGTCAGTCAGTCAGTCAGTCAGTCAGTCAGTCAGTCAGTCAGTCAGTCAGTCAGTCAGTCAGTCAGTCAGTCAGTCAGTCAGTCAGTCAGTCAGTCAGTCAGTCAGTCAGTCAGTCAGTCAGTCAGTCAGTCAGTCAGTCAGTCAGTCAGTCAGTCAGTCAGTCAGTCAGTCAGTCAGTCAGTCAGTCAGTCAGTCAGTCAGTCAGTCAGTCAGTCAGTCAGTCAGTCAGTCAGTCAGTCAGTCAGTCAGTCAGTCAGTCAGTCAGTCAGTCAGTCAGTCAGTCAGTCAGTCAGTCAGTCAGTCAGTCAGTCAGTCAGTCAGTCAGTCAGTCAGTCAGTCAGTCAGTCAGTCAGTCAGTCAGTCAGTCAGTCAGTCAGTCAGTCAGTCAGTCAGTCAGTCAGTCAGTCAGTCAGTCAGTCAGTCAGTCAGTCAGTCAGTCAGTCAGTCAGTCAGTCAGTCAGTCAGTCAGTCAGTCAGTCAGTCAGTCAGTCAGTCAGTCAGTCAGTCAGTCAGTCAGTCAGTCAGTCAGTCAGTCAGTCAGTCAGTCAGTCAGTCAGTCAGTCAGTCAGTCAGTCAGTCAGTCAGTCAGTCAGTCAGTCAGTCAGTCAGTCAGTCAGTCAGTCAGTCAGTCAGTCAGTCAGTCAGTCAGTCAGTCAGTCAGTCAGTCAGTCAGTCAGTCAGTCAGTCAGTCAGTCAGTCAGTCAGTCAGTCAGTCAGTCAGTCAGTCAGTCAGTCAGTCAGTCAGTCAGTCAGTCAGTCAGTCAGTCAGTCAGTCAGTCAGTCAGTCAGTCAGTCAGTCAGTCAGTCAGTCAGTCAGTCAGTCAGTCAGTCAGTCAGTCAGTCAGTCAGTCAGTCAGTCAGTCAGTCAGTCAGTCAGTCAGTCAGTCAGTCAGTCAGTCAGTCAGTCAGTCAGTCAGTCAGTCAGTCAGTCAGTCAGTCAGTCAGTCAGTCAGTCAGTCAGTCAGTCAGTCAGTCAGTCAGTCAGTCAGTCAGTCAGTCAGTCAGTCAGTCAGTCAGTCAGTCAGTCAGTCAGTCAGTCAGTCAGTCAGTCAGTCAGTCAGTCAGTCAGTCAGTCAGTCAGTCAGTCAGTCAGTCAGTCAGTCAGTCAGTCAGTCAGTCAGTCAGTCAGTCAGTCAGTCAGTCAGTCAGTCAGTCAGTCAGTCAGTCAGTCAGTCAGTCAGTCAGTCAGTCAGTCAGTCAGTCAGTCAGTCAGTCAGTCAGTCAGTCAGTCAGTCAGTCAGTCAGTCAGTCAGTCAGTCAGTCAGTCAGTCAGTCAGGTCAGTCAGTCAGTCAGTCAGTCAGTCAGTCAGTCAGTCAGTCAGTCAGTCAGTCAGTCAGTCAGTCAGTCAGTCAGTCAGTCAGTCAGTCAGTCAGTCAGTCAGTCAGTCAGTCAGTCAGTCAGTCAGTCAGTCAGTCAGTCAGTCAGTCAGTCAGTCAGTCAGTCAGTCAGTCAGTCAGTCAGTCAGTCAGTCAGTCAGTCAGTCAGTCAGTCAGTCAGTCAGTCAGTCAGTCAGTCAGTCAGTCAGTCAGTCAGTCAGTCAGTCAGTCAGTCAGTCAGTCAGTCAGTCAGTCAGTCAGTCAGTCAGTCAGTCAGTCAGTCAGTCAGTCAGTCAGTCAGTCAGTCAGTCAGTCAGTCAGTCAGTCAGTCAGTCAGTCAGTCAGTCAGTCAGTCAGTCAGTCAGTCAGTCAGTCAGTCAGTCAGTCAGTCAGTCAGTCAGTCAGTCAGTCAGTCAGTCAGTCAGTCAGTCAGTCAGTCAGTCAGTCAGTCAGTCAGTCAGTCAGTCAGTCATTAAGTTTGGGCATTAACATAATTTTGAATTGGCATATGATTTAGTGAGTAATTTTGTCATCGTGATTTAATATAGTTGATTTAATTAGACGTAATTTATATTGTACCTACTCATCCGTGTTTCTAGTTTAATTTCATAGATTGTAAGTACCTATTTCATAATAAGTACCTATTTAAACTAATTTTTGTGTTTATATTTCAGATTTTCTTAAATTTATATGAATTAAGGGCTTTAAATACCTTTACAAATTGGCAGAACAATCAAGCAATATGTCATCAAGCACTAGAAAGTTCAAATGCAAAAACAACCCTGATTCCTTCTGTTATATATGTGGAAATTTTACACTTCCACATCAACGAGCAAATATAACTGACTTCGTAAAAAGAGCTTACTTAGCTTATTTTGGCATAAAACTGGGGGACCAAGATAAATCGTGGGCTCCACATAAAGCCTGCACTATATGCATTGAAAGACTGCGACATTGGACGAAGGGTTCGGATTCAAAAATACCTTTTGGAGTTCCGATGGTAAGTTTATGATTTCATAAAACTACGTAATTTAATCACTAGTATACTGTAACTTACCTAAATGTAATTGTAACTTAGGTACATAAACAAAAATTTACAGAAAATGTTTATAAGAATCTCAAATATTGCATAAGGTTGAAACACATAGAAATGTTAAATGTTTGGGTGATAACTTTTGATAAAATTCATAAAAACAAGTCTCTCGTCGCTTTTGTTAACGCTTTACAATTTTTTTTCCATATCAGGTGTGGCGAGAGCCTACTAACCACGAGACCGATTGCTACCTTTGCTTTGTCAAGACTTCGGGCTTCACTAAGAAAAATAAACATTGTATCGAGTACCCAAATTTCGACACCGCGATACGACCTGTGCTACATTCAAATGAGATCCCCATTCCAAAATTTAAGGGTCTGCCAACTCAAGAATTAGTTGAAGATGTTCCTGAAAATATTGTTATGCACTTTGAGGAGTCAGACACCGATTTTGACCCCAGCGTATTTGAAAGTCAAAACGATCCGCAAAAGTTTAACCAGGCCGAGTTGAATGATCTTGTAAGGGATCTAAATTTGCCAAAAAAGGCTGCGGAAATTTTAGCTTCAAGACTTAAAGAGAAAAACTTGCTTACTTCAAACACATACATTTCATTTTACAGAAAAGAGAAGAAGAACTTGTTAAATATTTTAGAACAGAGGATAGTTTAGTATATTGCTGCGACATAGTTGGTTTGTTAAAGAAGATGGGGGTTGAGTCTTACGATGCAAATGATTGGCGCTTGTTTTTAGACAGTTCGAAAAGAAGTCTTAAGTGTGTGTTGTTGCATAATGGCAATCTATACGGCTCGATACCGATTGGGCACTCAACAAAATTAAAAGAAAAGTATGAACATATAGAAAAGGTTTTAAATCTTATCAAATATAGGGAGCACGAGTGGATCATATGTGTTGACTTAAAAATGGTTAATTTTCTGCTAGGACAACAAGGAGGGTATACTAAATATCCCTGCTTCCTTTGCTTATGGGACAGCAGAGCCAAGGAAGAACATTATTTCAAACAAATCTGGCCAGCACGAACATCACTTACTGTCGGAGAAAAAAACGTAATTAATCCACCTTTAGTGAGCAGAGATAAAATCATATTTCCTCCTCTGCATATAAAACTAGGCCTCATTAAACAATATGTAAAAGCTTTAGATACGAACGGCGAGTGTTTCAAATACATAACTTCAAAATTTCCAAGTTTAAGTTATGAAAAAATCAAGGGGAATTTTCGACGGTCCACAAATAAGAACAATGATTAAAGACAGCAATTTTCCTAATGTCATGAATGAACGCGAAAAAAATGGCTGGTTCTCATTCGTGGACTTGATAGAAAACTTTTTAGGCAATTATAGGGCAGATAACTACGAAGAAATCGTAAAAAAACTTTTAAGGGACTACAAAGAGTTAGGTTGCAATATGAGCATAAAAATGCATTTTTTGAATAGCCATCTTGACCAATTTCCAAGTAATTTAGGTGATGTAAGTGACGAACAAGGGGAGAGATTCCACCAAGATATCAAAATTATGGAGGAACGGTACCAAGGCCGCTGGGATTCCCACATGATGGCTGATTACTGCTGGTGCTTGAAAAGAGACCTGCCATCAACAAGCAAATACGCTAGAAAGTCTTACAAAAGAAAATTTTTGCCACAGTGAAAGCTTCATATCTGTTTGTTTTTTTATTTTAAGTCATTTCTATCGTTATAATGTAATTTTACTGTAGTTTGAACTGCTTGTATTCATGAAACTTGAAAAAAAAATTTAACACATGACTTAATTTTTTAGTCCTAATTTGAAAAATCTGGAAAATGGCACATAGGCTGTCGACAAGAATCAGGACCTGATAGAGCCAAACCGAGTTGAAATTCGTATTCAGCGCACCCAAATTACCTAGAATCAAGTGTCAGATATCATTCAATAAAATACGTGTTGCCCAGTGTTATTGAAGTGGGAAACTACATGTTCAATCGCAGCTGGAAGTACTTTGATGAAAATATGCATTACATTGATTTAGACACAGCTCCAGCCCAATCAGCATGCCGAAAAATAGGAAAAGCTATTGAAGCCTTTGTACTGGCAGAAATAGTACAAGAAATCATGAATTCAGATGAGTCAGTCACAATTACTTATCATGATGATGGATCTAGAAAACAGGGTGCAGGGTCATTTTCTGTTCAAGGTATCACAATTAATGGAAAATATCGTTCCTGGTGGACCTTTCACCAAAGCTAATGAAGTAGATGATTTTGTGAATGATACAAGGTTGTCACTCAAAGAGAAAAATGACAGAATATACATCGAAGTGAGATATGCAAGAGATACATCAACATCTCTTCCCAGGTCATCAGATATCTTCAAACTGAAAAAGTACTACAAGAATCTTCCAATAGAGACTTATGCAATTAACTTGAAAACCTATCTAGACAGAGTTGCATCAAATATGACAATGACTATGAAAGATTTTGATAATGCTATAAATATACTTATGTGCTAAATAATGTGTGGTAATTAGAGGCATTTATATTATGCTATGTCTGAATTTATGATTTTTTTGTTTTGTCTAGGTGATGTAAAAGTATATACATATATTATTTTCCATTATTTTCTAGCAAATATATTCTGTAATGAATTAATCAATTACAGGTCTATTTCTAACTTCTTCAATGATATTTCATGTTTTTTAACAAGATTTGTTTAAATAAACTGGAATTTATTCTTAGAATAAAATTATGATATTCAATAAACTTTCAAACCACGTGTACAGGGGGGTTTATCAAGTAAAATACATGATTTTTTTTTTCTATTTGCAAGCTGTTCGTAAGTGATAGCATATTTTAAGAACCAGAAAAAATAAATAATCCCCCAAAAATAAAAATTGATCCCCCCCCTAACTGGAAGGTGTGCACTGTAGCGCAACCAAGCTTATCTCTCTAAGCTAAGATGATTAGAACTGGGTATGTTTAGTTTTGAGAGATGATGTTTGAGAGGAGATATTCAAAATGTTTTGAGGTTTGGACAATTTAGATGTAACTTTTTCTTATTAGAGTCTGATGGAAGAACAAGGGTATAATAAGAAAATTAGCAGACAGACAGACAGACTGGATTGGCAATATCCTATTTTGGCATCCCAAATTATTCAACCAACCAATTAGGTCAACTGTATGCCTTTGATGATTGGTTAGGTTGTCATTATACTTTTGCTTAAACTAATGAAAATATCAAGACTTAACCTAACCAATCATCGAGGATGTACACAGTTGACCTAACCAGGCAGTCAATTAACCTAATTAACATAAACAAGTAATTTGAAAGTGTTGGAGTGCCATTTATTTTTGGGTGGTTGAATAATTTGGTACGCCAAAATATGATATTGCTGACTGGATCTATGAAAATTCTTTTTCAGTCATAGAGTTATAGATTTTTTGAACACTTTGCCACATGAATGAAGTATTAAAAATAGCTCCTTAGTTAATTTTAAGAAAAATTTGGATGCCTTCTTGAATGACACATTTTGTAGATTGTAAATAGCTTAGCTTAAGTTACGTAGGCTACTTTATATTTACATTACATTTGGAAAAAATGAAGCCACTGGGGCCTATCAAGGTGTAGTGAATACTCTTATTTTAGTTTCAAGATAAATGTTAATTTTACCTTCTTGAATTTCGGAATAGCTATAAATTCATTTTAAATTAGTTACCCATCATAATTCAATTGTAAACCACATTAATACTAATTTTATGTATACTGTATTATTTTATTGTATGTAAGCATAATTAATTATATATCACAATTGTCAGTTAATTATTTATATTCAAATAATTATTTTAATCTAATACCATGTCCATTTTGCAAATAAATAATAGAAATCCAAGGGTTATATTTTCCGTCCTTGGTACTGTCGCAGTTTCGCCTAACGGACTCAATACGGCTAGTGAGATAATCACTGGTTGGCACTTAACCAGCGGCAGTGCTTATGGCTACATCATCCAGGTTAACCTATACCGGATAGATGCGCTATGGTCCCAAGCCGTAGCTTGCCTAGGCCCAACGATGACGAAAACCAACAATTGGTGACCCCGGAGTTGGATTCCCCCCTTTTACCCGAACGACTAGGACTAGACTGTAACGTCGTTCGTGCCCATCACCCCCTTTTACCCGAACGACTAGGACTAGACTGTAACGTCGTTCGTGCCCATCACCCCCTTCACCCGAGCGACTAGGACCAGACTGTAACATCGCTCGTGCCCTCTGCCCCTCACCCCTGCCCATGCGCTCTGTGCCTGCGCTCGTCTCAACCTCCACTCCTTTGTTGGTAACTTGTCGTCTTGCTTGTACGTCAGCAAGCATAGGAGAAGATGCCTGACGACGCTGGTGCCATCTCCCACTTGAGCGTAAAGCTCCCCGTCTTCTGGCCGGGTGATCCATTTATTTGGTTCCACCAAGTGGAATCACAATTCAACTTGGGAAGGATCACCACTAGCAGGACAAAATACGATCATGTTTTGTCCTCTCTACCAGCGAGCATCATCTCTGAAGTCTGTGACGTCATCGTGTCTACTTCCACGAGTGAGGACCCATACAACGATCTGAAGTCTGCCATCCTGTGCCGCACCACTGTCTCCGTGCGTGAGAAACTACATCAGTTAATCTCAAAAGAAGAACTTGGAGACCGTAAGCCCACTCAAATGCTGAGGGCTATGCAGTGCACTCTAGGCGAACGCGCACAAACCTTCGATAAGGACATCTTTAGACAGTTGTTCTTGCAGAAACTTCCTCCATCAGCTCAGCGTGTCTTGGCCACTATGGATCCTGCTACTCCAGTTGATAAACTAGCAGAAACTGCCGACAAAGTAGTGGAGATTGACACAGCTCCGGTCAACAACGTGAACACACAATCGGAACTGGAGTTGAAAGTGGAAGAGTTAAGTCAACAACTCAACCACGTTTGTTCTCTGCTACAAAATCAACGGCAAAGAAGCCATTCTCGGTCAAGACTTACGAAGAGGCATCATTCGAGTTCCGGGAAGATCTGCTTCTACCACTCTAAATTTGGAAAGAAGGCTAGGAAGTGCATCTCCCCTTGCAATTTTTTGTCGGAAAACCCCCAGCAGCGAGTCCTAATGGCGTCTAGTACTCGCACTGCCAACCTGTTATTCATAAAGGACAGGAACTCTGGTGTCAATTTCTTGGTCGATACCGGAGTGTCAGTCAGTGTATTCCCTCAAAAATCTGGTCATACGCACTCGGAATCTCCGCCTCTATACGCTGCTAACGGTTCACGCATACCCACGTACGGTACTCAGTGGCGTGAACTAAACTTGGGCCTTCACCGATCCTTCAAGTGGATTTTCATCTGTGCTCAAGTGCAGCATCCCATAATCGGCGCTGACTTCCTCCAGCATTTCAAACTCCTGGTGGATCTTGACAAGCGACGCTTATGTGACCAGGCCACACTGCTTTCTGTTCTTGCCAAACAGGTTGCCCTTCCGGACGCCTCGAACTCTGCACTTTCCCTCGTTCCCCCTAATTCCATGTACCAGTGCCTTTTCCAGCGATATCCAGGAATTCTTCAACTGATGCAGATGGGTGATACCATTAAGCACACCATTACCCATCACATTACAACAAAAGGTCCCCCTGTGTTTGCAAAACCCAGACGTCTTGCCCCGGACAAACTGAAAGCTGCCAAATCGGAATTCCAGCTTATGATAGATCTTGGGATAATAAGACCTTCCAAAAGCAGTTGGTCCTCTCCCCTACACCTGGTCCAGAAGAAGTCAGGAGACTGGAGACCATGTGGGGATTACCAGTTTTTTAATTCAACAACCATCCCGGACCGATATCCGGTACCAAATGTCCAAGACTTTACTTCTCTTCTCCACGGCAAATCTATCTTCAGTATAATAGACCTCGTTAAGGCTTTCCACCACATTCCCGTAGAGCCTTCAGATATTCCCAAGACTGCAGTTTGTACACCATTTGGGTTATTCGAATTTGTGAAGATGCCGTTCGGGCTATGGAATGCTGCGCAAACCTTTCAGAGGTTTATAGATGAGGTCACCAGAGGCTTAGACTTTGTTTATGCCTACATCGATGATTTGCTTGTGGCCAGCTCAACGGAAGAGGAACATAAGGAACATCTTTCACTCCTCTTTCAATGCTTAGAACAATACGGTGTTACTATTAATGCATCTAAGTGTGTGTTTGCACAGCCAACCTTGGAATTTCTTGGTCACACGATTTCGCAGCACGGAATTACCCCCCTTCAGGACAAGTGTGAAGTGATAAAAAATTACCCTATGCCAAATAATCAGCGTGAGTTACGTCGGTTTCTAGGTTTGGTAAATTATTACCACAAGTTCATTAAAAACTGTGCCACTGTTCTTGCTCCTCTACACGCTATGATCACACACAAACGCAAGGTAACGAAATTGGTATGGTGTAGCGATAGTTTACAGACGTTCGACAATGCCAAAAATGCTATCAATAGTGCATTGTCTCTGTCATTTCCTATCAGTGATGCCCCCCTAACTCTGACGGTCGATGCATCAGATGTTGCGATCGGTGGGGTGTTGGAACAAACCATTAACAGTCAACAAGCACCCATCGCGTTTTACTCGAAAAAGCTGCAGCCAGCCCAAACGCGTTATAGTGCTTTCAGACATGAACTTCTTGCTATTTACTTAAACGTGAAGCATTTTCAACATTTCCTTGAAGGCCGAGAGTTTTGTGTTTTTACCGACCACAAACCTTTGGTCACTGTCTTCAATAAAAACAGCTGTAACCACTCTCCCAGAGTCATCAGGCAACTCGATTATATCTCGCAATTTACCACAGATATCCGCCACATCAAAGGTGTCTTGAACACTCCAGCAGATGCACTTTCAAGAATAGAGATTACTTCTGTTACCCTCAGCTCTACACTGTGGAATGCTATTGCACAGGATCAAGATAAGGATACGGAACTACAAGACCTGCTCAGAGAAGACTCCACTCACTCACTTTCCCTCAAGAAAATGAGTATGCCAGGATTGTCTGTGCCCCTCTATTGCGACGTATCAACAGCTGCTATTCGCCCTTATGTCCCTCCATGTCACAGACAAGCAGTCTTCACGGACCTTCATAAGCCCTCCCATCCTGGTATCCGTGCTTCGCAACACCTGGTTACCTCTCGCTTTGTTTGGCCCTCGATGCGGAAGGATGTCAAACATTGGACCAAAACGTGCCTTGCCTGCCAGCGTGCCAAAGTCCAAAGGCACACCAGGTCCCCCTTTGACGCATTTCCGCCCCCATCCCAGCGATTTGAGGTAATTCATGTAGACATTGTTGGCCCTCTTCCAGTGATTCAAGGCCAACGTTATCTGCTCACCTGTCTCGACCACTTTTCCAGATGGCCTGAAGCCATCCCACTTCCTGATATCCAAGCAGACACTGTTGCAAGAGCCTTTCTTCATGGATGGGTATCAAGATTTGGATTGCCGACAAAAGTCATCACTGACAAAGGTCGCCAATTTGAGTCTTCGCTTTGGAAGAAGTTTACCAGCTTGTTGGGTACAGTACATGCGCATACCTGTGCGTATCATCCGCAAGCTAACGGCCTCGTCGAACGCTTCCATCGCCAGCTGAAGTCATCCCTTATGTGTCACGAAGACTCCCATTGGATGGATAAGCTTCCACTCGTGTTGCTTGGTATTCGCTCTGCATTTAAGAGTGATCTGAAGACTACAGCGGCTGAACTAGTCTATGGAACAACACTGCGGCTACCAGGTGGCTACTTCACTGCAGGGGATAAGTCATGTGATCCTACGGAATTCGCTCAAACACTTTCCTCTCACATGCAGTCCCTTCAGCCTGTTCCCCCTCGATTGACTAGCCAACAGAACATCTTTGTTTCCCCAGCCCTCCAGTCTTGCACCCACGTTTTCGTTCGTGTACCTGTCCCAAAACAGCCTCTCCAATGTCCATATGACGGGCCCTATGAAGTTCTCCGATGTACGCGCAAATCATTTCTCATCCAGCGCGGTTCCAAGGTCGACAAGGTTTCTATTGATCGTCTTAAGCCTGCGTTTTTGGAATCAACCTTAAGCGAGGTACATGTAGCTACCAAAAAGGTCCAGGGGAAATCTGTGTCGTTCGGAACTCTTTGAACTTCCTCTCTGGTGGGGGAGTGTGTAGTGAATACTCTTATTTTAGTTTCAAGATAAATGTTAATTTTACCGTCTTGAATTTCGGAATAGCTATAAATTCATTTTAAATTAGTTACCCATCATAATTCAATTGTAAACCACATTAATACTAATTTTATATATACTGTATTATTTTATTGTATGTAAGCATAATTAATTATATATCACAATTGTCAGTTAATTATTTATATTCAAATAATTATTTTAATCTAATACCATGTCCATTTTGCAAATAAATAATAGAAATCCAAGGGTTATATTTTCCATCCTTGGTACTGTCGCAGTTTCACCTAACGGACTCAATACGGCTAGTGAGATAATCACTGGTTGGCACTTAACCAGCGGCAGTGCTTATGGCTACATCATCCAGGTTAACCTATACCGGATAGATGCGCTACGGTCCCAAGCCGTAGCTTGCCTAGGCCCAACGACGACAACGACGAAAACCAACAAAGGTTATTGAAGTCATGAGCTAATAACAATAGAATCCTATAAAACATCAATCTCAAGTCAGCTAACTAATGTATAACTATTTACTAGGGATGTACCAATATCACTTTTTAGCCAATAACCAATACTGATAATTAAAAATAGCATCAGCCAATAACCAACACCACCAATACCAATATCCAGCTAGCGTTTATTAGTTTGTCATATTTTTGTAACACATTCATAATTTATTTTCTGTGTTGAAAATTTGGCAACAAAGCAATAATCCTTTTCATTAAAGATGGCAACACTGCATTAGATGTCATAGTTTTGTTTGTTATACAATTGGACTGTGGGCCATGTTAGGCTTAGTAAATGTGTTTTTAACCAGCTAGCTGGGTTAATATTGTGAGCTATGACTACAAGATAGTTTTTTGGTTTTCTAGGCATGTTCAGTATTGAAGGAACCATTGCCAGTGCTGCTAGAAATCGGCTATCTCCTGAACATACAGAGCAGCTGCTATTTTTACACGAGAACTTAACCCATGTCAATTCAGCCACCCAAGAACATGACCATCTCAGATTTTCATATTTGGTACATTAGTAGGTGTGTGTGAGAAACTGAAATTCCCCAAATTTTAGAGCTGGCTGACCTTTGGTTGCTGAGATACAGGGTCACAAAATTTGTACCTTTGACCTGATTTTTTACTTACTGTCAAATTTCAAATTGCTGTAGTCACATAACTAATAAAGCTAGAGTTCTGATTCTAGTGTCATTTTGAAGCTCTTAAACAGCTTGTCATAAGCCTCTGAAATGAAAATTAAAAAAATATCCTTGACCTTTGACCTTAAATAAAAAAATATACCACCCCCAATTCTTTCAATTTTTTTTACAAATGTTCACTTACCAATGTGAAACATGTTCCTAAAAGGTTAGAAGTGGCCAGTGAAAAGTATGAGCAGGAAGTACTTTTAATTAAAACTAACCTTTAAATAAATCTAGATCTGAGTTTTTTCATTGCTCCAAATCTTCTCTTGAGCAGATTATCCATTAGTCTTGCACCTGAAAATATATGGTTCCATTATTATTATTAATATATACAGTATATATATATATATATATATATATATATATATATATATATATATATATATATATACTGGTCAAAAAAAGAAACGCAAATTTTGAGATTTATTAATAAACATGAGGACTCAGTATATAGTAAATGATTCTTTAACATAAACAGTCAATAACGCGTATGGCCACCCCTAGCCACAATGCAGGCTTGGAGTCTGGCCCTCATCGACCTCAACAGTCTCTGTAGGAAAGCAACAGGGATGGCCCTCCACTCTTCAATAATTGCATTGGTCAGTTCCCTGATGTTCTGCGGCTGATGCTGACGTCTGCGAACTCGCCGTTCAAGTTCATCCCATGCGTGCTCTATCGGTGACATGTCTGGGCTGAAGGCTGGCCATGGTAAGGTCTGCACCTGTTGTCCCTGCAGGTACGCCTGCACTATCCTGGCTGCATGAGGTCTGGCATTGTCCTGTTGCAGGAGCACCAATTCTGGATGTTGCCTCATGAATGGAAGAACATGTGGGTGAAGAATCTCATCCCTGTAGCGCTGGGCAGTCAGAGCGCCATCAACAACCACCAGCTAATTGCAGGCATCGTTGCCTTCTTGCATCAGTGAGAAAAGGACCTCTGTAAGGCCTGCGGGATCGGAGTCCTGCATTACAGAGTCAGTTTCCGACGGTCTGGTCACTAATTCTGTTGTTGTGGATACCAGGTGTCTCTCTGGCTGTCTGACGAGCATTCCACTGCCGATGACGCAGGTGCTGCAGTACAATGTGGCGATCCTGGCGTTGGGTCATCACACGAGGTCACCCACGTCTTGGCAGGTCCTGAACACTTCCTGTGGCATTGTACCGTCTAACAAGCCTAGAGATTGTGCTGGGATGCACATGCATTCATTGTGCAACTTGGACAGCAGACATGCCTGCATCCAACATGCCTAAGGCATGACCTCTGTTGACCTCTGAGAGTCGTGGCATGCCTCAATTGCGGGAAAAAGTTTGTTTTTCTCAATGGGCAGTAAGTAGGGTGTACCATTTTTGGGTCATTTTCAAAAAGTCAAGGTCCAGGAGTCTAATGTTGTGCCAAATGATGTCCTAAACACAAATTTAACAAGCATTTTCTAATCTAACAAATTTTGAATCCCCCCCACCCCCCTTGAAATTTTGCCCATCCCCTTTTCCTAAAAAAAACATATATCTAAAAAACTATCAACTTTATCGAAAAATGTTATAGAATAAAAATGATTTAGAATCAAACGTTCTATTAGAAAAGTTCATTAAGATAGAAATTTACGTAATTTTGAAAATTTTCATTTTCTTTTGTCCAAGAGCACCTTATTGTATTAATATAAAATAAGGTGCTTAAGTTACATTATTTATGAGTATATTGTGAGTATAATCCAAATTTGAAAATCCTTTTTTAACATTGAATTTTATAAACAAGCATTGTTTTTACTCTTATTGTTTCTTTTCAGACTGCTTTATTTGAAAATAAATAAAAAATGAGTCAAACAGCTACAAAACAGCATGACTTTATTCTTGGTCGCTTGCAGGCTATTATGAGTTCATCTAAAATTGTTTTACCATCCAATAAAGATGTTCTAAGCCATTTATTTATTTACGGAGAATGCAGTATAAGGGTCCAAAAGTTACAAAAGATTCTACTGTTAATGAAGTTCTACAGAAGCTACTAATAATATGGCAAAAAGCATGCATTCCTACTATAGATATTAGTAAAAACCCTAAAGGCAGGAAGATGCTGTTAAATCTAGAAGAAAATGCATAATAATTTAATCAAGCACAAAAAAAGAGCAAGCTTTGAAATGAACTCTCTAATTTCATGAAAATTATGGATTCCCTTTTTGACATCTCTTCTCAAAATGCCGTTGAATTAATCCAAAAAGACCGCATGAGAACTGAGCCTCAGAAAGCATATGATATTTCATTCTTAGAAGATCAAAGAACAAAACGAGAAACATGTTTTGGTTTGCTAGATGCAGATTATGCATCAAAAGTACAGCGCAAGTACATTACAGTGCCCGCGAAAAGTATCCGATCACTCAAGAAAATACAATATTTTCCCTTGATATTCAGAGACACGTAATTCACTTTCTATTTGTTCTAGCGACATCTGGTAACTTTGAGGTTGCTCGCTGATATGAGAGCTATCCAACGCATTCTCAAATTAGTGTTCTGGTAGCCTTCGTTGCGGGTGGCTGTGTCTCAAATTTGTCAGATTTCACTGTTTGTGTAAATTTTTTGATATTTTTTTTTTTTTTACAGAAAGTGGTGTAAATAATTTATATATAATGTGTGCTAAAAAACAACTTAAGAGTGATTGTCGAGGTGCTATTGTTGCTTTGCATGCATGTGGGAAATCACAGAGACAGATAGCTAAGGAATTAAACATATCCCAAAGTACCGTTAATTTATGGGTTTCACGGGCTAAGAACAATGGTGGCCTAACCACGCCAGTCCCTAAAAAACGATCTGGCAGACCGAGAAAAACAAATTCGCGAACAGACAAACTTATGAAACGTTTAGTATTGAAAAACCCAACAATAACTGCGAAAGAAATAAAATTTAATATGAATAATTTGTTATCTGGTGTTTCTGAACGAACTATCCAGGAGCGGCTCCAAAAAGAACTCGGATTACCATCTCGCCATGCTGCTAAGAAACCGTTCATTAATGAAAAAATGCGTAAAAACGTGTCGCATTTTGTAAAAAATACATTCATTGGACTGTTGATGACTGGAAGAAGGTTTTATTTAGCGATGAGTCGACATTTTTTGACATTCAGAAGTTGTCCAAAAAAGGTTCGCCGGCCTATTGGCTCAAATAGGATGGACCCTAAATACACCCTAAAGACAATGAAACACCCTCCAAGTGTGATGGTTTGGGGTTGTTTCGGTTACTATGGGCGTGGAAACTTATATTTTCTTCCGAAGAACACAACTATGAATGGTGCACGGTATTTAGCAATGCTACAGGATAAACTTCCAATGGCAATGGCAATCCAAAGGACAAAAACATACATGCATGATGGTGCACCATGTCACAGGGCCAAAATAGTGACAAAATGGATTACTGACAATAAATTTGATATTTTGGATTGGCCTGGTAATAGTCCAGATCTCAATCCGATAGAAAATCTGTGGCTAATAATAAAAAATAAGGTTGAATGCCACGACACTGGCTCAGTCGAAAAATTACAAGAGGCCATCAAAAAGGTATGGTGCAAGGAAATATCAGTGGAAGTTTGTCAAAACTTGATTAAATCCATGCCAAAACATCTAGAACAAGTCATCCAAACCAAAGGACAGATGACAAAATACTAATATAAGGTTAGTATACATTTAAACATTGTTTTTTATGTAAAAAATACAAATTTCAAGGGTGATCGGATACTTTTCGCGGGCACTGTAGATTAGAGAAAGAGAAGAAACGCAAAGAGAAACATAAATCAGTGAAGAAAGTGAGTGCTACAGCCAGAACATCAGAGACCCTTCTTTCTAGCACGACCAGTTCTGAGACAGACAGCTATGAAGAGTTTCCGACAGAACCTACAGCAGGACCTTCAAATGCTTCCAGCCCCAAAAATATTCTTGCCTCGCCATTGGTTTCCTCCACTGCAGACAGACTTAATCTCTCTATTGGACAACGGACTGTTTTTGCTGCTGCAGTAGCCATTAAGTGTGGCAAGGATATTGAAAAACTGTCTCTCTCCAGGACCACATCTGCAAGAGCCGCTCGAAAGACAAGAAAACGAAAATATGAAACTTGCATCAAGGATTTTACTCCTCCTGATCACTGCCTAGTACATTGGGATAGCAAGCTGCTTACTAAATCATGTTCAGAACAAGAAGACCGCCTTGCAATACTTGTTACTGGATACCCAAATGTAGAAAAACTTTTATCAGTTTCTATAATAGATGATTCCACTGGATTGTCTCAAGCCACTTCTGTATTTCAAAGTATTGAAAAATGGAACTTGAAGCAAAATGTCTTTGGAGTATCATTTGATACCACTGCATCCAATTCAGGATGGATGAAAGGTTCCTGTAAGTTACTTGAAGAACTTTTGCAAAAGAAATTGATTTGGTTAGCATGCTGCCATCATGTGGCTGAAAGAGTTTTGTGTGCTGTGTATGAAACCATTTTTGGCCCAAGTAAATCTCCTGAGTTTGAGTTATTCAAAGAATTTCGCGAGTCTAAATGGAAGAAAATTAATACGAAATCTACATAAGGAAGTTGCTGAAACAACTTTAATGCTTTTAGGAGAGGTTTCCAGAGAAAACAGTCATTGGCGGAAACCTGGTGCAATGCACCATGCCAGGTGGATGGCAATGATTTTGTATACAAATAAAATGTATGCTTTTGCCCACCAAGCATCATATGATGAATCATTGATTAAGAAATTAAAGAGAATGTGTCTATTTAATGCATTAATTTATGGAAAATACTGGCTTTTATGTTCTAATTCACTAGATAGTCCAGCTAATGATCTGAAGTTTTATCATGATTTGGTGAATTACAAGAAGGAAGATAGGGAAGTTGCAAATGCTGCTTTGAAATCTTTTGCCAATCATTACTGGTATTTGACGGAGGAAGTGGTCCCTTTGAGTTTCTTTGGATCGCTAAGTAATGATGAAAAAGATAAGATCGCAAAATCCTTAAACAAATATCCAGTTCCAGAAAATTATGTACGTGGGCAACCTGTTTTCCCCATTTTAAAGGAAGACACAAGCTTCATCAGCTAGTAGGTCCAATTTCATGGCATTTATTTCAATGCTGTGGGTCAAAACCAGACTCATGGATAAAGAAACCAGCATCAACATG